>CM062806.1:501660576-501811701 GCA_031772625.1 Pinus tabuliformis | reverse complement strand
GAGGATTTCAAACTTTTTCAAGGAAGAGACAAGTTTTCTTCAAAGATTAAGTTCGTTGTCTAACATTTCTTCTTCTTAAACTTTAATTCCATCATATATGAAGGAAAATAATTAATTTCCACCCTCATCTTCTAATAGACTACAATTTTACTCTTCAGATACATTGAATTCTTCCTCATTCCTATTCTCTTGATCATTAGAACAAAAATAAGCAAGATTACATGTCATTTTACATAGAAGCTTACCTATTGCTTGAACTTATTCCTCAACTATATGATTTCACTATTATGGACGGCCTACAGGGTATCCCATAAATGATTTGTAAATTCACAGTGCATGAATTTCTTAAGTTTTGAATCAAGTATGCTGCAATAAATTACATTTGTTTCTTGATCAGTCTTCTACATTTTTTTACTTGATGGTGGATTTTATCATATCCATTACATACTATATTCCAAACATCATATCCAAGATATATTAATACATACTTCATCCTTTCTTTTCATACCTGATAGTTTGCATCATTGAGCATAAGAACACCTTATTAATCTGCATCTGATCGTCCCTTTCCAAAATCAACCGACACTACCACTACATTTGATACATCACTTACACAGTCACAATCCTTTTAAATTCACTTTGTCTTCTTATTTTTATGCTTCTTGTGCTTTCTTTCCATCATCCCTAAGATCCCCTTCCAACTATTAAACTGATTCTTAAAAACCCTATCTATGATACTAATTAATGGAAATACTGAGAGGGGGGTGAATCAATATTCCACTCAACCAATTAGCAATTAAACTTTTTATTTTTTCCAATGAATCATGAATTAACTTGGCAACACATTATATATGTCTAAACTGATCTAAATATAACATATTTGTAATAAATAACATGTAAACATATGAACGATGGAAATACAATATAAAGTAAACACTGTCAAACACATGAAAACAATAGATACTAGGTGGAAACCCTTTTGGGAGAAAAAACACCATACGTTTTGTCTTCTTCTTATTATTATTTAAAATTTTCATTACATCATTAATTGGTAAAGCCACTAGTGTGCAAGCTCTGACTTATAATGTATGTGAGCAACTACCCACTCCAAGCCACTACCTGATCGAAACCACCACTTCTACAATTATATGCAAGCCCCTACGTGTTATAGGCCCCAACCTAGTGCAAGTCACCACCTCCAACTATTTCTCGACCCACTATTGGAAGGAATACACTACTCCCTTAGCAATTCATCACTCTCTACACATACAGGCTACTACATACTACAGGCCCCAACATATTGGAGGCCACCACCTCCAATTGTTTCTCCATCCACCACTGGAAGGAAGCCACCACTCCAGCCACCACTGGAAGGTGCAGTAGAAAAACACTTCATTTCATTAATGGATTACTGAAGTATGCTTACAAACAGAATGGAAATAAGATAGCTCGAGTGATGGTAACTTATCTCTGAGAAGAGATGTGGTGGCTACATGCCTATGAAATGTGTTACAATGAGGCTCAAGGGCCTATTTATTATTGAAAAACATGAGAAAACCATAAACAACCAAAACCCTAACTCCAGGAGAAGTAACACCAACAGTTTGTGAGCCCCGTTGGGGTTAGTTGGGTGACCAACCTCTGAGGGTCATAACTTGGTCATATTATCTCTAATTGGCCCACATAATACCTTGTTGGAAAGGTCTCTTCGAGTACTACAGGTTTCGATTCAAGCCCCTACCTATGGTTATGGTCCTGCAGCGGACCCCAAAAAACATCGTTTAAGGGGTTAAAATTGCTCCAAAAGTTTAGGACCTGAAAAACTGCTAAAAATAGTAAATGCTGAAATAAACAAGGAAACAGATGAAACTGACTAGGGGGTCTAGGTGGAACAGGAGGATGGACACAAATATCCACATGGATCATTCCACCCCCCTTAGGAAGAAATGGTCCCATTGCGTGCAGAGCCTCCATGGGGTGAGGAAATTTATGTTGAACCTAGTCCCTGTTGAACCACTTGCCCTGGCGAAGGAGTTGGCCTGATTTGAGACCTCAATATAGCTATATCCTCTGTTGGCGAGTGTCCTTGATCTGTGTGTCTATGATATGATCATTTGTGGCCTATTCCATGCAATCCGGGTTGATCTCTGTTGGTGTGAGATGTTCTGCAATGGAAGATGTGTCCAACAATGGTGGAAAGTATGGCTGAAGGCGGTCTAAATTGAACACTAGGTGCAAACTAAGGAACGGTGGGATGCTGAGCTCGAAGGAATTTTCACCAATGGCCTTGGTGATGGTGTATGGACCATATCGGAGCGGACGAAGCTTGCAATGGGGTCCAGCGAGGCACTCCTTCTGCAAATGTTGCCATACTTTGTCCCCCACGTGGAACTTGTGCAACACTCGATGTTGATCATGGCACTGCTTGTACTTAGCATTACCTTTGTACAATATATCATGGACCTAATGGCGGATGTGTTGAATGTGCTCAATGAAGTTGTTAGCCCTTTCAGCTTCACACCGAACATGAGATAAAACTACCTGAGTGGCTGCAAATTGTATGGCCACATCAATGGGGCATAATGGTTGAAATCCCAGCCCTATATGAAAGGGGTTGTGGCCTATTGAGATGTGGAAAGCTCTATTGTAGCTATGTTGGACTTAGGGGAGACTTTCATCCCACGTGCATGGATGCTTCGAGTTGTACATGTTCAGAATGTGTATGATCATCCTGTTGAAAACCTCTGTTTGGCCATCAGTTTGGGGATGGAAAGTCATGGACTTAGTAAGTTTTGTATCCAACATCGATGAGAGACATGACCAAAATGCACTCAGGAATATGTTTTCCCAATTTGAGGCAATGGATTGTGGGATCCCAAAGTTTACCCACACACGCTGAAAGAAGAGCTTAGCAATATCCTCTATTGTGATACTCTTGTTGCAGGCCACCAAGATGGCCATCTTAAGGAATTTGTCGATGACCACGAAAACACAATCATTGTCATGTTTAGTAGAAGTAAGGCCCAACATGTAATCCATGGAGACAGATTCCCAAGGCCGACTAGGAGTAGGTAGAGGAGTATACATGACTTGCTTGTTGATGGTTGGTTTGGCAATGGTGCAGGCAGTGCAGGATCTAATGTACTTCCCAACATCCTGACAAAGTTTCAACCAATAAAAGTACTTCTAAAATACCACCATTGCTTTCTCTACTCTGAAATGTCCAGTGACACAAATGTAGTGCACCTCCCAAATCATCTTGGCACGCTCGCTTGAAGGAACATAGATGTGTCCCAGGTGGCATAATTGTACATGTTGAAGGTAAAAAATTGGAACTTTCTACCCTTTGAGGAGTGTCTGGTATGTTCTAGCCAAATTTTGGATCGCTTTTGTAAAGATGCGTCCACCCCAATGTCTCGTGCCCATAGGAGTCGAGCACAGTGATCAATGTCATGACCAATGGCTGATTAAGGCAATCAGTGACACTATTGGTGTTGCCCTTCTTATAGTTAATGTTCAAATGGATATGTTGCAGGTAGGTGCACAATTTTTTATGACGAACATTCTGCAACTTCCCTTGTGTCTGTATGAACTATAGAGGTTGGTGGTCTATGTGGATGATTGTTTCCTTCCCCATAATGTAATGCTTCCATTAGCGGCAAGCTTGCACAATGAAATACATTTCTTTGTCGTAAGTGGGGTACTTTCAGACTATGTCTGAAAGTGTCTCATTGTGGTAAGCCATTGGATGCCCATGCTAAGTAAGAACCGCACCAATAGCATAGTCAGAGACATTTTTCTCATCTCAAATGGTTGTTACGAGTCTGGTAATGTGAGTACTGGTGTAGAACATACACAATTCTTCAACTCGAAGAAAGCTTGTTGTTGGGTTTCAGACCAAAAAAACATTTCTTACGCTCCGCCCTTGGTGACTTGACTTAAAGTCCAAGTGATATGAGAGAACCGCAACTTGAACCTATGGTAGAAATTGGAAAGACCCAAAAAAAAATTGAGCTCTATTAGAGTGGTTGGGGTTGGAAAATCCTGAATGAATTGTATCTTGGATGGGCCCACATGTACAACCTGCTCATCAATGATGTACCCCAGATATTGAACCTCGGTCAGGCCAAAGGTGCATTTCTCCAAGTTAGCACACAACTTATGTTGTCATATGGTTTGAAGGACTTGTTGAATATGGTGGCGGTGATCTTTCCAACTCTAGTTGAATATCAAGATGTCATCTAAATACACCACCACAAATGCATTGGTGAAGGGCCACAAGATGTTGTCCATCAGTCTCACGAAGGTTGTAGGGGCATTCGTCAATCTGAACGACATGACCAACCATTCGAAAAGGCCCTCCTTGGATTTGAAGGTAGTCTTCCACACATCATAGGGTTCGATAGGCACCTGGTGATAACTTGACTTCAAGTCAATCTTGCTGAAATATTTGGCTCCCCTGAGCTAGTCGAGAAGGTCATCAATCCGTGGAATGGGGTACCTATTCGAAAATTATCTTGTTCAATGCTAGATAGTCAATACAAAGCCTCCAAGTCCCATCCTTCCTTTGTACCAATGTAATCGGGCTCCCACAGGGTGATGATATTGGCCTGATGTTACCTTTCTGCAATACTTCTTGAATCTACCTCTTGATCTCATCGTTCTCTATAAAAGAGCGTCGATAGATCAGTCCAATGGGAGTAGCATGCCCGGGGTCATATTGAGGGAGTGTAGATGTACCCTATAGGTGAGGTGAAAATATCCCTATACTCCTCCATGACCTTGTCCATCTATTGTTGATGTGCAGAGGAGCCCTGGCTGGAAGTCTTGGCCACAACCTTCTTCTTTCCCTGAGGGCGAATCATAAGGAAAACAGATTTCTTGGTCTAGGAAATGATCTTACTACATTTCTTTGTAGTGATCAAAGAGATGGTGGTAGGCGGGCTACCTCCGGTATCCTGTACAACTTATTAGCCAAAGTAATAATCACAGAGCAAGGTCTAGACTCATATATAGCATGTCACTTCCACAAGTATGGTTGTCCTAACAATACATCACAAAATTCAAGAGGAGCAACATCACATAGTACGTCATCTGTGAAGGGCTTGATGTTGTAGGGAAGGCAACATTGTTGGTTGATGCAAATATCTTGTCCTTGGTGAAGCCACCTGATGGTGTACAACTGTGGATGTGTTGTAGTCTTTAGGCCTAGTCGCTTCACAACCTCTGCTGAAATGAGGTTTTTTTGGCTCTCGTTGTCGACAATGAACTACAGCAGAGAACCCTTCACCCACATCAGTGGAAGAGTTGTTCCCCTTCCTTTGGATCTTCAGGCTCAATATTCTGGACCTTGGTGGTGGCCATGATGGCACTAGGCTCCGCATCAATGATCAAATTCCCTTTGTCAGTTCCCTTATCGGGTTCTGATTTAGATTTGGAGCATGCGTCTGATTCAAATGTCTTCATCTCGACCACCAGTGACTGCTTGGCTCGACACTCACTTGTATTGTGTGTGGAGCTCTTATGGAACTCACACCATTTTCCCGTGTCCTTCTTTGTCTTCGTGGTGTTGTTCTTTTCTTGCGGCTTCGGTGGGCTATCCTGGGTAGCCCCACCTTGGCTTGGTCCTTTGTTCTGTGGTTTGGGGGCACCTTTCCTTGATTTGGATTCATATATCCAAAGTCCCACTTCTTCTGTTTAAACTTTTGCTCAATTTTGACAGTATACAAGTATACCGTGCTGAGTGAGGAAATGTCTAGGAACTCCATCTTGTCCTGGATGTACTTGTGTAGGAACTCATAGTACTTGAGCACCAAATGCTGCTCAATATCCTTGATACCCAGCTTCGTGCGAAGGGTATGAAAAATATTTGTGAACTCTGACACATCTTGGTCCCTTCCCTGTCGTAGCGTGGTCCACTTATGTATTTATCTTTATAGCTTCCAACAGGGTAATATTGTCCCTTGATGGCATCTTGAAAAGAATCCCAAGTGGGTGTGGCCGAAAACAACGAGGGTTCACTCTTGTCCTTTTGTTCACAGTGGGTTTCCCACCAATCCTTGACATATGGGGTGGCTTTGAGAAGTGAAAAAATGATCTTTTCCCGATTGGAAAAGTCATGAACTGAAAAATATCCTTCCAACAAATTTAACCATTTATCTACGACATCTGCATCTATCAAGCCTTCAAATACGATAATATCCAAGTTAAATTATACCTTAAAAGGAGTGGTGCCTCCAGAGTGGTTGTTGGATGAAGATGCATCGCCTATGGGTAGCCACCGAAGGACCTGGGTAAAGTTATCCATCATCACTTTCCTTTGTTGCTCGAGAGCTTCCTCAGGCAACATTTTGAAAGGATCTTGTGCCCCCCCTTCTTTATTTTCTTCCACCATGGGAGGTCATTAGGTTTTGCAAGGCTAATCTTGTAACGATTCAACCAGATCAAGCCTTAACTCCTTATACCCTGACCTCGTTGGGGACATGCAAAGAAAAATAGAGAAAGAGTAAACCACCCTGATACTATTGATATGAACTTAAACAGGAATGCAACAACTTACAGATATAATCATAAATACAGAGATGCAGCAGAAAAACACTTCATTTCATTAATGGAAAAATATTGAACTATGCTTACAAAGAGAATGGAAATAAGAGAGCTCGGGCAATGGTAGCTTATCTCTAAGAAGAGATGTAGCGGCTACATGCCTTTGAATTGTGTTACAATGAGGCTCAAGGGCCTATATATTATTAAAAAACACAAGAAAACCATAAACAATCAAAACCCTAACCCTAGGAGATGTAACACCAAGAGTTTGTTGGCCCAGTTGGGGTTAGTTGGACAACCAACTTCCCATGGTCATAACTTGGTCATATTATCTCTGTTTGGTGCATACGATACCTTGTTGGAAAGGTCTCTTTGATTAATATAGGTTTCACTGTAGGTCCCTTCCAACATCTACGAGCCTGGAGCAGAGCCCAAAAAATGTTGTTTAGGGGGTCAAAACTGCTCTAGAAGTTCAAGACCCGAAAAACTGCTAAAAATAGTATATGCTGAAATAAACAAGGAAACAGAAGAAACTGACTGGGGGGTCTAGGTGGAACAAGTAGGTGGCCACCAATATCCACCTGGATCACTGCACATGCAAGCCACTACCTACAACAAGCCCCAATCCACTAGAGACTGCCACCTCCAATTATTTCTCTAGCCACCACTAGAAGGAAGCCACCACTCTCTTAGCAAGCCACTATTTTGTACACTAAAGGCCCCAACCCTGAAACTTGTGTGGACCTCATTTGATCCATTTCAAACTAGGGCCCATGATCTATGCATAAAACAATGTAGGCCACATTTCACAATTTTCATACTGGGCCCCTCTGTTCAAATATTTATGTACTATGTTTCGTCTATTTTCATAATGGATCCATTAAAGCTTTTTACTCAACACAAAACTAAATTGTAATGCATTCTTTGTTCACCAATCACATCAAGATATAAGCAATGTACTAATTTTGTCATCAGTGATGAACAATCAAAATAATCTTTGTAGCACAAACAACACACCATATAGCACCATAACAATTTATTTTCATTAACAATTTGATCTCAACTTGTAGAACAAACTTTGCCTAAACCTTATCAGAAAGGTACACTTTGATACTATTATCTCTAGCATTAAAAATACTCTCATTTAATACATTAGAAATGCATCAACAAGACTTAGCAACAACATACTCACTGTCAAAACTAGTAGCAACATACCCCATCATACAATGTATATATGAAAACCCTAGCAGCAACATATCACACCATTCAGAAAGGTACTCTTCAACATCACCATATAATGCTCTTATGCATTATCAACATGTACAAGATCCATACATCAAATCATACTCTCAATGCAATAACATAATACGTGACTTATCACAAATCACTCAGCGATACAGCTCACTCTCAACCTCAATGAGCTAAACATAATAATGTCTACCCTCACATTCTCAAAATACAACACTAACAATTTCAAATAGAATATTATGCCTCTAATCCGCAAAACAATATAAGCATACAACTATTCTAATAAAACATAGCAAACAATCTCTACATATACTATGTTAATTTCCACCAAATCACACCTTTGTCTCAATCCCTACTACAAGATCAAGATATTTGCAACAAACTCTAACACAATATTCTTCCTTCAAAATACTAGTCCTACATAATATAAGACATCACACTCAGCAACAACGACATACATATGAACCCTATTACAACTCAACATTGTGAAACAAATGTATCCATCAATACCCCATTGCCAAGATAGCCCTTGTAATCACACTACCATTCAATCAATGCAACAACATATGTTATCCTCTTTCAAAGTCAACTCACACTTTTCCATTAGCTACATGTATGTACACATTGATCCATCTCTGTCTCACTTCAATTGCTTTGCTATAGGTGTTATAATCAATTAAATTGCATCACAAATCAGTCACACCTGATGCTACAAGTTTTCTCTAGTTTCATTCACATCCTCGATACATGCTGGCATACACACTTTATAAACTCGGATCGGTCTATACAATGTCTATATAACAATAATTCCAAGCATCCTCTAGATCAATTAAATCAAGCACAATGATTACATTCCAAAACCTCCAAAGGATGGATCAAGCAATTTCAGAGCAAATTTCTGTGAATACACACCAGATCAGTGATTATGGATTATATTCTTACCAGCACTAGTATTAACAGAGGTCCCCATGAGCTCTGCACTTAATTTCATCAGATATGCGTTGAATTAATGAGAAAACTAATACGCTACTTTAGATCATTCCTCCAGATTTGATTAGATCATGGGGATTAGTTGCAGATTGACCTCATTATCATTAGACAAATAATTTTTTAGGCATGTGCTCAAGATCGATCATCAAGGCATTGGTCTATTCCTTACATTTCACACTTAATATAAATTTAAAAGACATTCCAGATTCACACATGATCTGAGTTGGAAAAAAAGAAAAAAAAAAACTTTAGCATTGCCACCCCTTTGCACATAAAAGCACCTTTGCAAATTTAATAGAGTTATACCTAGGCTATAACACTATAATCTTAGCCGATCCCTTTCAGAATATTAAAATTACATTAATGTCGTGATCATTGCATCATGTTGAAGAGAGGATAATCAACTTAAGACCATTCTGAGAAACATGTTCTAGAACAAACAAATATACATTTGTGCTAGAGACCAAAGAAATGATAACACTTCAGATCATTTAATCCCTGTTGCTCAAATTTGTTTCCCTTGGCACTTTGATATGCGATGAGAGGACTACATTTATACATGCGTTTGGATAATTAACCAAGTCAACTCGTAGTTTATTGTGGGAAAAAACCATGACATTGTTTGATGGTATTTCTTGTTTCCCATTGAATTCATAACCAACAAAGACCACGATCAACTCCATAAAGCGTTCATAATTGTTTTGACTAGATAAATCCATGAGAAATAATATTTTTCTATGATGATGGGCCAACATGAGAAAATCAATACTCATTGAGTTAATTCAATTATGCCCATCATTAACATGACAGACTGGGTCATCTTTGGACGAGATCAATCACTTGAACCTCATCAAATGAAATAGATTATTGCATTCACATGGAGACTAAATCGCATTATTTTCTAGATCCATTTGTCTACCTTGGAAAAATTCATTTGTAAAGGCCTAAGGTATTGTTCAAGTTGTTACAGGAAAGTGTTGTTGGCACTAAACTAGCAACTTGCAACAAGCTACCCACTCAAGACATGGCAAGACTCAAGCACTACAAAAGCATAACTCCATGACCATTAGAAGACCACATCACTGCTCTAAACTTGGGAAAATACAATGTTCCTCTTCCCATAACTCTTCTAACTACTTCCAACCTTCTTTAACATTTCTCTAGTACGTGTACAACTTCCCAACACCTATAACACATCAGCAAATCTCTAGACACGTCATTATTTAATCATCCCATCATGCAAGCTCAACTTGTTAAAATTAATGCCAACACCATGCTTCCAACACTTACTCCCATCATATCTAATTAATGAGCATGGCATCCACTTATGCATTTACTACTCTAATAGTCCATATTATTCATATTCCATCTTGGCTTTGTTTTGTATTGAGTGAATTGGCTTTAAATACTTTCATATGTACCTTTCTTATGTACCCAGAAGATTACATTAGTCTTTTTTTGCACCCAAACCTCATAGTTAGGTGAGTTAGATGAGCAGGTATTTTTATACTTGTTTATTGTATTTATCGAGGATCCTGTTGGGTGTGGAGCATGATTATTTAGAGGTCTTTGTTTCAGCCAGATGTATACCCCAGGAAGTTTGTACACCCCTCCACGCGGGGGGATGTGGGGGGGACTTGTCCCCCCCGCAGGGGTTCAGGGGGGGCGATCCCCCTCAGCCGGGGGGTCTGGGGGCCAGCGGTCCCCCAGCGAGGGTTTTAGGGGCAGCGCCCCCCAAGCTAAAAACAGACGTAAAATTTCCTTGTAAAAGTATAGTAATTTCTAGTCAATCTGGGCCATTCATTAGGCGGAAGATCTAACGATAGAACTTATGTTTAGTTTCGGGTTTTTTGCCCTAGAAGGCAACCCCTCTCTTTGTATGAGGGCATTGTATTTTTGACGTTGTGTAATAGATGTGTATTCTCCGAGTGAGAAACAGAGAGGTGAGACTATGAGAGAAAACAGAGGATATTACAATGGATCTACTGTAGGTTGTGTCTCTTCATTTTGCTGGATAATAGAAAGGAAGGACTAGTTGTTCGGGGTGGACGTAGCCCAAACTGGGTGAACCACGTATATCTGTGTCTCTCTGGTTTTATGGGTTTTCCATGTTTATATTTCTGCAATATTCGATGTGTTCCATTGCTCTGTAATATATAATTTTCTAACAACTAGTATCAGAGCCGAAGGTCTCTCTGGCTGATAAACTCGAAAGAAAGAAGGTTTCCTCGTTCGAGTGGGAGAAATGGCGAAAGATGGTAAGCTTAGGGTCGAGAAATTTAATGGCCAAAACTTATCACTGTGGAAGATGCAGATGGAAGATTATTTGTATTAGAAAGATCTGTACCTACCATTGGGCGGAAAAAAAAGATGCCGACGGGTATGATAGATGAATAATGGAACCTTGTCAATAGAAAGGCACTCAGAACAGTACGGTTGTGCCTCGGGGTGTCGGTCGCCTTCAACATTTCGAAGGAAACAACAACAGAGGGTTTGATTAAGGCGTTGGAGAAACTATATGAAAAACCCTTGGCCTCAAACAAGGTATTTCTTATGAAACGGTTATTTAATATGAAGATGTCGGAAGGTGGATCTGTTGCAGACCATTTAAATGATTTTAATACTATTACAAGTCAGTTATGTTCTGTAGGGGTAAACTTTGATGATGAGGTTAGAGCTCTGTTATTCTTGTGCTCATTTCTAGAAAGTTGGAATGGTTCAGTAATGACCATTAGTAACTCTGTTTCTGGATCTAGTACTTTAAAGTTTGATGATGTTGTCAATGCTATCCTTAGCGAGGAAATGCGACGGAAAAGCTCCGATGAGACATCAGGTAATGCTTTGAGTGCAGAGTTTAGGGGAAGAAAAATGGAAAGAGGAAAGAGCTCTGGATATCGCAGTAAATCAAGGAAAGGTAGATCCAAGTCCAGATCGGGGATAATGTGCTGGAAATGTGGAAAGATAGGACACCTAAAGAAAGATTGTATATCTCGGAAAGGAAAAGAAGGAGATGCACAGCAAGAAAACAATCATGAAGCAAATGTGACAGGTGAGGTGTTACAAGATGCTTTGATTCTTTCTTTCAAACAATATTACTGATTCCTAGGTGGTAGATTCAGGGGCCTCATTCCATGCCACACCTGATAAGAAATATTTTCATGACTATGTTCAAAGAGATTTTGGACAAGTCCGTTTGGGTGATGATAAACCCTGTAAAATTGTTGGAATGGTTAAGGTTCTTGTAAAACAACAGAATGGAAACCAATAGCTACTAAAGGAGGTAAGGCATGTTCCATATCTGAAGAAAAATCTGATTTCAACAGGGCAGTTAGGCGGTGAAGGTTGTGTGACAACTTTCGCAGATAAAGCTTGGAAGGTCACCAAAGGGGCCCTGGTAATAGCAAAAGGTGAAAAGGTTGGTACATTGTATTTATGCAATGGTATTTCTAACTCTATTAATGCTTTAACTTCTAAAGGAGCAGATGTAGCATTATGGCATCATAGGCTCGGACACATGAGTGAAAAGGGGATGAAGATTCTTCACTCAAGGAATTTTTTGCCGGGTTTGAAGAATGTTAATTTGGACTTCTATGAGAATTGCATTTATGGAAAGTAGAAGAGAATCAGATTTCTTAGAGTTGGGAAAGAAAAGAAAATCGAAAAATTAGAGCTTGTGCATACAAATGTATGGGGACCTGCTCAGGTATCATCTCTCGGTGGCTCTCGTTATTATGTTACTTTTATTGATGATGCAACTAGAAAAATTTGGATTTATTGTATTAAGAATAAATCTGATGTATTTGATACTTTCAAGAAATGGAAAGCTTTGGTTGATATTGAGACAGGAAAGAAATTGAAGTGTCTCAGATCAGACAATGGAGGTGAATATTGCAGCAAAGAGTTTGATAGGTATTGTTCAGAGCATGGAATTCGTAGAGAGAAGACAGTTCCAAGAACACCACAAGAAAATGGTGTGTCAGAAAGGATGAACAGAACAATCATGGAGCATGCAAGGTGCATGAGATTGCATGCAGAGTTGCCTTTACAATTTTGGGCAGATGTTGTATATACTATTGTTTATCTAATTAACAGAGGGCCTTTAAGTTCCTTGGATGGTGGTGTTCCAGAGGAAGCATGGACAGGTAAAAAGGTAAACTACTCTTTTTTAAAGCCTTTTGGTTGTGAGGCCTTTGTCCATATTAATAAAGAAAATAGAACAAAGCTTGAGGCAAAGTCAAAGAAATGTACCTTTATTGGATATGGTGTTAATGATTTTGGTTATCACTTATATGATTACGAAAATCACAAAATCATTAGGAGCAGGGATGTAATATTTAATGAAAAGGTCTTGTATAAGAATCAGTTGCAAGAAAAGAAACAGGAAAAAGAAAACAAGGAATACACAGTTCTTGATGAAATCACTGAAAAAGAAAAGGTTCCTGAAAATAATAATAATCAACAACCACAACAACAGCAACCACCACAACAGTAACAGGCACCCCAAACACCTGCAAGTGGTGTTAGAAGATTTACCAGGATAAGTATACCCCCTGAACGATACTCTCCTTCATTATACTATTTATTGTTGACTGATGTTGGTGAACCCAAATGTTATGAAGAAGCAATGCAGGTTGAAAGCAGGAAGAAGTGGGAGGTAGCCATGGAAGAAGAGATGGACTCCTTAATGCATAACTAGACTTGGGACTTAGTCAGGTTGCCTGCAGGAAAAACTACATTGAAGAATAAATGGGTTTACAGGCTAAAGGAAGAAGATGGAGGAAAACAAAGGTACAAAGCTAGACTTGTGGTGAAGGGGTTTGCATAGAAGAAAGGTATTGATTTTGATGAAATATTTTCTCTTGTTGTTAAAATGACTTCAATCAGAACTATTTTAAGTCTAGTAGCAGTTGAAGATTTGCATCTTGAGCAGTTAGATGTAAAGACAACCTTTCTCCATGGGGATTTGGAGGAAGAGATATATATGCAGCAGCCACAAGGATATGAGGTAAAAGGGAAGGAGAAACTAGTGTGCAGGTTGAAGAAGAGCTTGTGTGGCTTAAAACAAGCTCCAAGACAGTGGTATCTAAAATTTGACAAGTTTATGTCTGAACAAGGTTATACTAGATGTCACTCTGATCATTGTGTTTATCTGAAAAAGCAAAATGATGGCAGCTATATTATATTGTTATTGTATGTAGATGACATGCTTGTTGCAGGGTCTAACATGTAGGAAATAAATGTGCTCAAAAGAAAATTGGCAAATTCATTTGCAATGAAGGATTTGGGAGCTGCAAAACAAATCCTTGGTATGAGAATAACTAGAGACAGGAAAAATCGCAAATTAACATTGTCTCAGAATGAGTACATACAAAAGGTGTTGAAAAGATTTAATATGCACAATGCAAAACCAGTTAGCACACCTTTTGCTAGCCATTTCAAACTTAGTAAGGAAATGTGCCCAAAGACCCAAGAAGACATGGATTATATGTCTAAAGTTCCATATGCATAAACAGTTGGAAGCTTAATGTATGCAATGGTCTGCACAAGGCCTGATATTGCACATGCAGTGGGAGTTGTAAGCAGGTACATGAACAATCCAGGAAAGGAACATTGGATGGCAGTGAAATGGATTCTCAGATATTTGAAAGGTACCACAAATCAAGCATTATGCTTTGGTGGTTCAAACAGTTCTCTACAGGGATATGTTGATGCAGATATGGCAAGTGACAGAGATAACAGGAGGAGCACTACAGGATATGTATTTACTGTAGGTGGAACAACTATTAGTTGGGTTTCAAAAATCCAAAGTGTTGTTGCACTTTCAACAATAGAAGTAGAGTATGTTGCTACTACAGAGTCTAGTAAAGAAATCATTTGGTTACAAAGTTTTACGGGTGAATTGGGAATGAAGCATGACATGGGCACGTTATACAGTGATAGCCAAAGTGCCATTCATCTTGCAAAGAACTCAGCATTTCATTCCAGGACTAAACACATACAGCTTAAATACCATTTCATACGATCAGTGTTGGAAAATGGAGAGTTGAAGCTGGGAAAGATACACACTAGCCAGAATCCTGCAGATATGCTAACAAAAGTTGTAACCAGGGAGAAACTGAGAATATGCTCAGTTTCAATTGGTCTTCAAGGATGACGATGAAGATGAGAAGCAGCCAGGTCCAAAGAGGAGTCATTGTCTAACAAAAGAAGCAGCGGTGGAGTTGCTACAATCATTCTCCAAGTGGGAGATTGTTGGGTGTGGAGCATGATTATTTAGAGGTCTTTGTTTCAACCGTATGTATACCCCAGGAATTTTGTACACCCCTCCACGCGGGGGGGGTGCGAGGGGGACTTGTCCCCCCCGTGGGGGTTCGGGGGGGCTGATCCCCCTCGACTGGGGGGTCTGGGGGCCAGCAGTCCCCCGACGGGGGTTTCGGGGGCAGCACCCCCGAAGCTAAAAACAGATGTAAAATTTCCTTATAAAAGTATAGTAATTTCTAGTTAATTTGGGCCATTCATTAGGCGGATGATCTAACGGTAGAAATTATGTTTAGTTTAGGGTTTTTTTCCCCTAGAAGGCAACCCCTATCTTTGTATGAGGGCACTGTATTTTTGAGGATGTGTAATAGATTTGTATTCTTCGACCAAGAAACAGAGAGGTGAGACTGTGAGAGAAAATAGAGGATATTACAACGGATCTGTTGTAGGTTGTGTCTCTTCATTTTGCTAGATAATAGAAAGGAAGGACTGGCTGTTCGGGGTGGACGTAGCCCAAACTAGGTGAATCATGTATATCTGTGTCTCTCTAGTTTTATGCATTTTCTGTGTTTATATTTATGCAATATTCTATGTGTTCCATTGCTTTGTAATATATAATTTTCTAACAGATCCATTCAAGGTCGACCTTTTAAGATAAAGGCACACAATTTCATTCAAGACCCACTTAAGATAGATTCTAAAGAAACAATGCTATTTGACCCCATATAACTCTACATACAAAATTGGTTTCAAAGCTCAAAACATTTATGAGTACTTATTGTTCATAAATGAATCAACAACTATGAATATTTACAAAGAATTGCAATAGGGTATAGTTGTAATACACGACCAATACACACCTTATAACTTCAAGGGCTCTATTTTCAAGTCAAATTGTATGAAATTCTAAGTCGATACATATATAGAAAAAGAAGCCCAAAAAGAAAAGGCAATGTTCCTTTCCCAACAGGTGGAACAAGTTTCAGGATTGAATAGCTAATAATTGTACTTGGTCATTATGGATTGTCACATTAAAGGATTGTCTCCCACCGATCAATTATTCAAACAACATATAGTCTGGAAATGCTCAAAAGTCTGAGGTGATAATGAAACATTAGGAACATGACTAGTCACTAGAGTAAAAAACTTCAGCCATGAACCTCTCTTTAAGTGATGAATCAGTTAACTCAATGAGCAAAGCAAAATGTATGTGAACTTTTAAAGCTTTGGAATTGTTTATGAAAGAAAAGTTGAAATGAATACATAAACAAACAAAAAAATTGAAATGAATGAAAACAAAGCATGGCCTCTGTTATAAAATTAGAGTTTTTGTCCCACTATGAACTTCTCCACAAAACCTAATAATCATCATACATACATACTCACTTTTCAGACGAGGAAGTGTGCATAGGCGACAATCTTATGAAAGGAATTAGTCTCATGTATCGTGAGAAAAGAGAACTATATTTGAAGAATCATGACTTGGGGTTGAAACTTGAATAAGAGAGCATTCCTCTTTGTTGCACAAATGCACTAATTTGATTTTATACTAGACCATGATTGTAACCATTCAACCATGATTGTAACCATTGATATAACATGTAGCACTTCCATTGAAATATGAATCAACAAGTATTGCTTATGTTGCATCATAAAATGTTATGAACAATTAAACTTGATTCTTCATTGGTATGTACTAATTTGATTTTATACTCAACCATGATTGTAGCCATCGAGATAACCTGTAGCACTTCCAGTAAAATATGAATCAACAAATATTACTTATGTTGCATCACAAAATGTTCAGAACCATTAAACCTGATTCTTCATTGATATTTAGCCTTACATCTTCTTGTGTTCATTTATTGAAGCCACTATAATGGATAAAGATTATCAATTATATGTTTTATGTCGGCCTTCATAATGATTTGGCATTAATAACAACATGACCAACAATATATAATATTCAAATTTATATGAAATTAAAAAATTTATTTATATATATAAAATAAAATTTGTAACATTAATATCATATTATACATCTTTGCATTATTGATAAATATTTATTAATTAATAATAAAATATATCTTTAAATCATTGATAAATATTTATTAGTTAATAATTAATAATGAAATAGAGATACAAAAATGTTTTGGAATAAGAAAACACAAATAATCATTCATATCCATTATATATAATTCCTTCGGATACTTCTTCACTAAATTCCTTCGGATACTTCTTCAACTTCAGGCAACAACGCACTATATCCAATTGCCTCAGGTTCTTCAGCTGATGCAGGGGGTGGAAGTTCTTCTAAGATTTGTAGCTTCCACAGTCGAAGATGAATCAAATTTTGTATTTCTTGAAAATCCACTTTAACCACAAGACG
This sequence comes from Pinus tabuliformis, assembly GCA_031772625.1. Classification (NCBI taxonomy): domain Eukaryota; kingdom Viridiplantae; phylum Streptophyta; class Pinopsida; order Pinales; family Pinaceae; genus Pinus; species Pinus tabuliformis. The sequence continues at coordinate 501,794,270 of CM062806.1, read as the reverse complement.
GCAATTTAGCATAAGTCGTTTTAACTTTGCCAAATTAATCATGTCACACGCTGGACCTGCCATCTCTGTCAGGGTCAATTCAAGCGTCTCCAGATTAGCAAGATTCCCCAATGTTCCCTCGCTAATTATTTGTCCGTTGTTCTCTAAATATAAGCTTTTCAGTTGCGTTAACCTGTTCAAATCATCAATGGCAGCCATGATCCTTTTGCATCTATGCTTTCTTTCGTGTTTTATCCACAGGCTGCGGCAGTTACTCATGTACAAGTACTGCAAAGACGTGAGGCCGGATATACTATTAGGCAGGCATTGCAAATCATCACAATCGTTGAGATCAAGATACTTTAAAGATCTCAACTTATAAATGGCAGAGGGTAATTCTGTGATTCCAGATCTGGAAAGAATAAGGATTTCAAGATTCACAAGATTAGATTTGAGAGAATTGGAGGTAGTTTTTTATGGGAAATGAATCGCACTAGTGATTTAACTACCATGGAATATTTTAGAATAGTTTTTGAGATTTATCTCCAAAATAGTTATATAATTTTTCTCTTTAATTAAATTGATTAATTAAAAAAAGCAAATAAGTGTCATATGAAATGAATTATGGTTTTAGAGACATGTGGTATTGATAAGCCATATTATAAACTCATGTTATTATGAAAAAATCTATTTATAGATTAAGTATCTCCATAATAAATTGGGATTCGAAACTCCATGGTTAAGAATCTTGCTACATGTTTTTTTTTAATGTATATATATTTAATTTATATGTTAATTATTTTTATCTTTAACAATAATAATAATTTAAAATAAAGTTATAATTTAGTTAATTGTTGTGCTGTTTTACTTTTAGCATTGTGAGATGTATGATTAAGTGTTTTAATGTTTAATATGAATGGGTGCCTATGTCATTTATTTTATATAGTTGTTTTAGTACTAGCACAACCACATTAATAAATGTAGTTGATATACACCAATCAACATCATTTTTCCCCTTTTAAAATTAATGGCTCTACCGCAACTATTCAATTTACATAATCACATATTGGCATGATATCATTTGTTATTTGATCATTTGCATGGTAATTTCATAATTATAATAGATAAATGTGACAAAGGTACACATAGATTTAGAGGCGGAAAATAATTAATATTTGAAATTCTATCAATTGATTTAAAGAAGATGATGATAATATGCCATCATCTTTCATTTATGATCATAAAGTCATAAGATAAAGATTCAAATTAAAAGAAAGATCACTCTAACACAGAAAGGTCACTCAATTATTATGATATTTTTAAAATTCAAAATTTAATATTATCTAATTTAATAAAAGTAAGAGTGAAAAGGGAATGGGAAAATATTAGAAAGTAAGAATAGAATAGGAAGAATATTGGAAAACATATTAAATATATAGATTTAACTTTTATATTAAATCGATATGCATGATTTACTATAAATAAAATTCCATTAATTATAAAAATAATTTCGTATATTATATTTTATAAATAATTTTCTCAACCAAAAATAATTAAATTAAAAAAAAAAAATTAAAATTATATCAAATAATCATTTTAAAAAGTAATAAATTATATTATCGGGGTTAGTGAGTAGTAATCAAAATAAGAAAATGGCATGCACCGTGTGCGTGGGTAAGATTTTCGTTGCAGGTTTCATTAGATTCGTGACTTCGAACCTAGAGAAATGGTTGTCAGAAAGGGGGATGGCTCTCTTTGAGTCTCAACCTTCCCTAGTCCTTTATGTATGGTCTAGGTAAGGTGGAATGTGTGGAAATTAGTAACCCAAGTAGAGGAGCTTGCATAAATGAGATCAGAGGAGTTATTTTTATGGATTTTGATGGGTTGTCTTATGTTGGTCTTAGTGGGCGCTTTATGCTCGCGGAGGCTCAAGGCTTCAACATTTTTATTCCATTCTCCTTGGTTTCTAAAGGGGCTTATGAGCATGTGAGTGTACCTGGGCAAATCAAACGTATGGGTAGGATGGTTTCCTACAATATTTTTGTCAAAATTTCTAAAGAGGATTTTCAATGCAATTTCTAGATAGCATGCAGAGTTTTTGAGACATTGCTTCAACCAAGAAAGTTTCTTAGGCCACTTATCGTTGGATTATTGTGTCGAACTTCTAATTGTGATAAGGAGGACGACAAAGTGCTAGTCAAATCTTCAAAAAGATGAGTCAATCTAGGGTTTCTTCAGGTCAACAATATGTTTCTCAAAAGCCTCCAGTCAAAGAATCGGCCTAGGGTTGTTGTGGTCGAGGATCTTCAAATGTTCTCCATCTTTATCAGGTCCTTGTCCAAATATTAAGGTAAAAGAGGAGAATCAGGTAGTTTTAGTAGTAATATGCATTCATCAATATACAGTTATCCCTATGGGAGCATTAAAACTCCTCTATGAAGGGAGGATGTTAAAGATGGAAAGTGAACTCAAAGCTTCTAGTATTAAAAAGGATGCTTTTATCTCCCTTGTTGCACGTCTGCGAGTAGGTGTTAAGGGTAGCGGGGCCTCTTCTTCATCAAGGCCCATGTCTTTCAAAGAATCCCTAAGTTCGAGCCCTAATCCTCATATTGCAAAGGAGCTCTTACGTTAGCTTTTTGTGGTGGAACATTCATTTGATATCCCAACATTAGAGGTGAACAAGAGAACTAATAAGAGAAGAATAACATATTTTCAAAGTCGGAGATTATATGTCGTTTTAATGGCTTCTGGCCTTCGTCATTTTCACTCAGAGAATGGGTTCACCAAAACTGGTCCTAAAGCATAGATCTGCTTTTTTGCTCGCACGGATAGTTCGTGGTTTTCTTTAAAGATTTGGAACATCGTAAGAAGGTCTTCAACCAGGGGGCTTAGTTTTGGGGTTGGGCGGGCCTTTAGATTCAACCATGGTTCCCAGATTTTAATCCTCTAACCATGAAGTCCCTTCCTATTCCAATTTGGGTTAGGCTTCCAAACTTGTCTCTTTAGTGGATCTTACCAGACATCCTAGAGGATATTGGCAACTCTATTAACAGTTTCATCAAAGTAGATAGTGAAAGATTGTCGAAAGGTTTTGTAAGTTATGTCTGCATATGCATGGAAATGGACCTTAGTGAGGGCTTACGAGACAAAATAATCCTAAAGCGAGAGGGAAAGGAGTATATCCAGCAATTAGACTACGAAAATAATTCCTTCAAATGCAGAATTTCCAAAAGCCTGGGCACTTCCAGAACGTATATCCCTCCTTAATAGGGTCTTTCTACAATCAGGAACCGAAGAGAAGTTATCGTGGTTGGAGAGATCCGAAGGTAGCAGCAGAGTCCAAGATTTTTGTAAGTCAAAAGAAGAACAACTCTCAGAATCAACAGTCATCTCCCAACACCTCCGCCTCTCAGGATATTAGGCAGCCCTCGGCTACATCAATGCAACCCACAACAAAGGACAACGAGAAAACTTTAGCCATAACAGTTTCAGCAATTTGTGGATAAAAGTGCAACTATTAGTGAAATCATTCTCATAGTGAGAAATACATTCCAAATTCAGTCAATTTTCATGCAATGACGGTTTCTAAAAAATTGTTGAAGCGAAATTATCCTCTGTTGTGTTAATTTGTCTGAATAAGTGGATTGATGTTTGTGGAAAGAAAGATAAGAAAAAAAAAACTATAAATCACCTTGATTTTTAAATCTAAATATATTGAAGATATAATCTAAAATATCTAATTTTCTGATATGATTTTCTCAAATTAGTAAAATTAAATTATATATATAATAAATTAGAATAAAAATATTCAATAGTTATTATAGACCCATCTAAACTAATTAATTATTATAACATTAAGAAAAATGCTTAATAATAGCACACCCCATTTTAATACCTAGCCTTATCAAAGATCTTCATACATAAAATAAAACATGACTGAATGGATTCAAAATGATTCTTATGTGTAATAGATGGTAGGTAGAAAGATAAATCAATCACTTCAAAAGCCCCCACCCATTAAATAAATAAATAAAAATCAATGAGTATAAAACAAAAAGTGAACGCGTTTGCTAGCCATCAAATCTCTTTTCAAAAGATCTTTACAAGGTTGATGTGTTGATGAATGGTCACATTGTCATGCAGTTGTCTATAATGAGACTTTTTGGAAGCTTTTTCGGTGGGTTTTTCCGGTCAAAATTCGGCAGCAATTTATTGGAATCACAAGTTTGATAGCTATTTCCTGCACAATCAAAGCGTCCCAGGGTTTTTCAGGGTGCTGAATCCAAATATGCAGTTAAAAAACCATTTTAAATGCAACAAATCAAGATTTAACCTCAATTTCTTCTGCCGGATTTCGTCAACGGAATCTCCAAAAAGTCGCATTATAAACAACTCCATCTATCTTTATAGATATCAAGTTGAGAACATATATTATAGTAGCTCGTAGGGTAAGGATCGCTATACTGGAAACTCCGGGCTGAGCTGATACGAAGCGGATGGAGAAAAGTTATGCCTGAGAGCATTTGCTGAAATATGTTCGTATTGCTAGAAGAGACAAAGGCTCAACGGGTCAGGTCCTATTGCAATTACTTGAAATGCATTTGGATAATATTCTTTTTCGATTGGGTATGGCTCCCACCATTCCCGGAGCTAGACAATTAGTGAATCATGGACATATCCGGGTCAATGACCATATGGTAGATATACCAAGTTACCCTTGCAAACCTCAAGATGTGATTACTATAAGAGATCAACAAAGATTGAGAGCTAAGAATATGGAGCCATTCCAGTTTATGGCTCTTTTTCTTCCTGGAAGAGGAAGATCTTTCTAAAATGAATTAGAAAGAATTCAATTAGAAGATTAGAGGAGTTGAGCAAAAAAAATTCCTTGATAAAGAGAAAGAACAACCTAGAATTTCTAAAACTAGAATGGACATAATACTTTCTTCTCACTTACGCCTTACCATGGCGTTACTCTACCGCTGAGTTAAAAGGGCCCCCTCGTCATATATGAATGAGTGAGTCTACTATGGTAGATGGACAACAAATTGGATATGGATGGTCCATCTATCTTTATAGATATCAAGTTGAGAACATATATTATAGTAGCTCGTAGGGTAAGGATCGCTATACTGGAAACTCCGGGCTGAGCTGATACGAAGCGGATGGAGAAAAGTTATGCCTGAGAGCATTTGCTGAAATATGTTCGCGAGTCCTTCCATCTCTTTTATGGCTCTATCGTCATGTTAGGCCCGTGGGATTGACAGAGAGGGTAGGGATGGCTATACTGGAAACTCCAAGCTGAGCTTATATAAAGCAAATGGAGACAAGTTATGCCTAGAGATGATGTTGAATCAGCGTTGTCCACAAGGGAGCTATAAGTAATGCTGCAACTATGAATCTCATGGAGAGTTTGATCCTGGCATTATAAACAACTCCCATTGTCATGTTGAATATGGGCATGTGTTAATTTATTCATTTTAATTCAGTGTGTTAAATCACAAGCGTTTTGTTGAGTTTTTTCCACGCTTAATTAATTTTTTCGTTACTTAGATTGAGTCTAGGCCTTCGGACATCGCCATTTGTTGTGGACATTGTGTGAGTCACTTTGCACATTTATTTTGAAAAAATTAACAAATCAAACGTATCCTTTTTTAAAGAGTGGAATTTTTTTTTTTATCAAAATTGAGTTGTGAAATTAATGATATTGATAATTATTATTAATTATTATTGGTAAATGTATATTGATTTATCAACATTATTTAAAAGGGATAGGTTTGCACTTTATTAAATATCTCTTCGTGCTAGTCATTAACAAGTTTTTATTATGTCTTAGAAAAATAAATAATCAAAGCAAGCAAAAACATTTTTGAATCATATTCCAACATCTTAATGTATTATTTACGTTATTTTTTAATTCTATCTCATTTAAATTAAGAATTTTAATTAATGCAAAATAGTTTAATGTTACTTCGTTTTTATTTTTGTGCTTTTACATGATTTATATTCTCTCTCTATGGATTTTATCTTAATGTATTATTTACGTTATTTTTTAATTCTATCTCATTTAAATTAAGAATTTTAATTAATGTAATATAGTTTAATGTTACTTCGTTTTTATTTTTGTGCTTTTACATGATTTATATTCTCTCTCTATGAATTTTATCTTATTAGACCATGCTCTTTGGGCTACACAGATGTTGTCATTGCGACAAACAATCTCTAAAATTTGGTCTACAACTGGATTTTGGAGCTTACTATGGATCTTGAGATCAGTTGTTCCATAGTCACTTCCTAGTCGGTCGATGTTGTGTTAAGTCTTTGAGTTTGGTTTTGGATCGTAAGTGTCGAAGTCACTTGCTCACACATGCCCAGTCCGTAATGCATTTCATGAACGAATTCCTTAACACAAGCTTGAACAAGCATGGCACAGTCTATAAAGACAGTGCATGTGCAATGTGCAACCCATGTCGACAGTCAGTGCGCACTGTCATTGAAAGTCTCTCACTTTTGGTTGTGTTGGTACTTACATTTTGGTGAGTCTTTCAAACTGTCACTTTTGCGCACCTTTGCTTTCGCGAGTCTCATTTTAATCTTTACGAATATCTCTTTTCCTGGCTTTCAATTTAACAAGTGTCGTTTTCATGTTATCTTCACTCTGGTATGTGTCATCTTCATCATTTTGCGCATATCGCAAGTGTTGTTCACACTTTTCTCTTAATATCGCAAGTGTCGTCTTTTAACATTGTAGAAAATCTGTGATAGGTTAACCCGATAATGCAATATAAATCAAAGCAGAATACTATAACCTACTTCTACTATCAATTTACGGAAGCTTAAAGATCAAGATGAACAATATAACCAGAAGAGAAGAATCAATGGCACAATACACATGAAAATACTTTGGGGAAAGCCTTAGCTAAAAACCCCATGCTATTGTATTATCATACATGGTGGAAATACATAGGAATTATACAAAGCCTTAGCTTTCACAGTTAGCCATCTCTCAGTACAATCCTCACAGATGCTCACAGGAAATCTTGGCTTCTCTCCAGCCTTCCTCTCTGCAATCCAAGCTCCTATTTCCTTGCTCTATTCCTTGTGGATGATTTTCCTATTACCAAGTGGAAAACCAACCTTCAAAATTGTGCAATCCTCAAGGATGAATCCTTGACTACATGCATGAGTTTTCTCCATGAGAAAACACATGCAACTGATAGTAAATTGTCCTTGAACATTAATCTCAACTGGGTCTTACTCAGAATAGACATGCATGAGTTTCTGATGAGGGAATCTTCAGTTAACTGGAGTAGCACTAGTTGAGTGCATTAATGCATCAACTAACTGTTAACTCACTATTAGTTCCTCAAACAGTTTGGAACTAATTCAACTGGACTTAACTTAGTAAACTGATTTAACTAATTACAACTCAAATATAACTCAATCTTATCTCCTTAATTTAAGAGATAACTCTTTCATGACTTCAGAAAGACTCCTAACTTGAATTTCTCCAACTAATTAATTTAAAATAAATTAATTAATTATTTCCAAGTAGTTGTTAAGACTAAATTTGATTTTAATTCACAATTTAATTCAAGGACAAATTAAATTAGAATATTCTTATTGTCATATTTCAACACTCCCTCTCAACTAGAAAGGGACTATCTGCCACCCTGATCCTGTCTCTATGGAACTCAGATTTACACTTTGACAATACCTTTGTCAAAATGTCAGCATCTTGCTCCTCTGTCGAAAAATACTGCAGCAACAGGATCCTCCTCGCTACACAGTCTCTGAGATGATGATACCGAATGTCGATGTGCTTGGACCTATCATGAAATATTGGATTCTCAGAGAGTTTGATACAACTCTGATTATCACAATAGATCACAGTTGGATCCATCCTCTGATCAAACAAACCAACTAGGATTTTCCGCATCCAGATGGCCTCACATGCTACCTGACTTGCAGCCATGTATTCTGCCTCTGCCGAGCTGAGTGCAATCGACCTCTGTTTCCTGCTATACCAAGAAACTTTCGCTGACCCAAGGTTGAAAATCCCTCCTAATGTGCTCTTTCGATCTGATGGACTCCCTGCCCAATCTGCATCAGTGAAGCCCTATAGCTTCACTCCCTCTGTCCGTTTGTACCATAATCCATACTGAGATGTGCCTCTGAGGTATCTCAATACATGCTTTTCCGCCTTCCAAAACATCTTGGTAGGCTGAACCATCGCTTGACTCAACTAGTTCACCACATAGCACAAATCTGGTCGTGTGTTCACTAAGTACATCAGTGAACCCACAAGTTGCCTGTACACAGTAGCCTCTACCACTTCTCTTGAAGTAGCAACCTCATTCCTCTAGTTACCTGCTAGAAGAGTCTGCATGGGCTTGCACTTCTCCATGTGGAATCTCCTGAGTATCTCGTTGGCGTACTTGCCCTGAGACACAAACAACTCCCCATACTTTTGCCACACTTCCATGCCAAGGAAGTAATGCATGAGACTCATGTTTTTCATTTCAAATTCTCTTGCAAGGTCTTCCTTGCAAGACACGATCAACTTATCATCACCAGTCAATATGAGATCATCAACATAAAGTACGATGATCAACAACTTACCTTTCACCATGATGTGGTACAGGTTCGCATCCGCTTCACTCTTTGTGAAGCCCAACCCAGTGAAGTAGTTGTCTATCTTGGTGTACCAAGCACGAGGTGCTTGCTTTAGCCCATACAACGCTCTCTTGAGTCGGCACACATGCGACTCACGATCGAAGGTCTCAAAACCTTCCGGCTGCTCTATGTACACCTCTTCCTCAATCTGGCCATTGAGGAATGCAGTCTTCACATCCATCTGATGGATCTTCCAACCCATATGTGTTGATAGTGCCAACATAGATCTGATAGATGAGTACCTTGCGACAGGAGCAAAAGTCTCATCATAGTCAATCCCCTCAACCTATGAAAAGCCACGGGCAACAAATATTGCCTTATTCTTCTCCACACTACCATCAGCAGCTTGCTTAACCTTGTAAAGCCAACGGGAACTCACAACTGACTTGTTCTTCGGTCTCATAACCACGTCCTAAACACTGTTTCGAACTATGGAGTCATACTCCTCCACCATAGCATCAACCCAAATTAGTTGCTGCACTACTTCCTCAAAGGAAGATGGCTTGGTCTCAACACATTCCCCAGCAAGGACCCTGTATCCAGTGTAGCTCTCAAGTGACCTCCTCTGTCTACGCTGAGAAGATGGTGCTCCCACATTCTCTCTCGCATCCTCCAACAATTTGTCAGCTTCTCTCGTGTGCTTTCGTCCATCTCTGGAAGACTTTGCTTGAGTGGATGTCTCCACTCCTAGAACCTTTGCATGCAACTTCTCTGCATCAGTTTGAGGCTCCTCCTCCTTAGGAACCAATAGTTCCTCCATAGCCTGTAGTTGGAGCTCCCTCTCAAGGGAAACTCACATGGCCTTCTGCTCATCAAACTTGAGATCTCTGCGAACCACTGTCCTCTGACTAGTAGGAAAGTACACCCGATAGTTGTGAGGTGTATCAGTGTACCCCACAAATATCCCCAACTCTACTGTTGGCTCAAGCTTCTTCCGTGCATCCTTTGTCACATGGAAATATACCGATGAGCCAAAGATCCTGAAGTGACCCACATCTGGTCTCTTATCGGAGAAAGCTTCCTCTGGTGTCTTCATCCCAAGTATGTGATACGGGCTTCTATTCTGCAAATAGACCAATGTGTTGCATGCCTCAGCCGACAAGTGAAGTGGTAGGCCTTCGTCATGTAGCATTGCCCATGCTGCCCCTACAATAGTTCTGTTCTTCCTCTCAGCCACCCCATTATGTTGTGGGTTATGAGGTGCCGTCAACTCTCGTTTAATTCCTTCTGTTGTACAAAAGTCCTTAAACTCTTGAGAGACATATTCTCCACCTTTGTTGCTTCTCAAGGCCTTGATCTTCTTCCCTGACTCTTTCTCGACCAAATATTTGAACTCACAAAACTTTGTGAAAGTTTGGTCCTTCTTCTGTATGAAATAAGTCCAGCATTTACGAGAATAGTCATCAATGAAAATCACATAATAAATTTGCTTCGCTGTGGATGCCGTCGAGAATGGTCCACACAAATCAGTATGAACTCACTCTAAGATAGCCTCTGCTTGACTGTCTCGATCATGAAAGGAAGACTTGGTGTACTTTCCCAAGGTACAACCTTTGCATGTGTCAACTTGCTCAAGTTTACCTTTGGGAAGTCCTGTAGATATCTGTTGCATTATCTTCAAAGCCCCATGATGCAAATGGCCCAACCACCTATGCCACAACTCGCCAATGTCTTGGCTTTGCACCAATTCTGCTTTCGTACTCAATGTTGCACAATCATCTACCTCTAGTTTATAGAGATTCTTCACCCGAATCCCTATCCTCTTGGTCTGACCCATGGCTATGTGTCTTAGGAACGCCTTTCCTTTACTGAAGACAACATCGTAGCCTTTGTCCTCCAACATCGCGACCGATACCAAGTTCTTCTTCAGTCCAGGCACATACATCACATTTGTCAAGGTGAGAGGAGCTCCATGCTCCCTCTGAAAAGCAACCGTGCCCACTCCTGAAACATTATACCTTCCGTCGTCACCCATCTCTATGCACATCTTGAGGTCTTTCTCCTCTAAGGCACTGAATAAATTTTTATCACCGGTCATGTGGAATGAGGCTCCACTATCAAGATACCAGACACAACCCATCGTCGACGACACCATGCATGCAATGAGGGTAAAGTCCATTTTGAACTGAGAGGCTAATGCCTCACCTTCCGATCCTTTCGAGGATCCCTTCTTGTACTTCTTCGATGGGCAATTAGTCGCATAATGTCCCATCTTGTGACAATTAAAGCATCTTACTTTAAACATGTCACCCTTCTTCCCTCCATGAGAAGAATTTGATTTGAAATGGGAAGTCTTCCCCTTCCCTTTCCTTGCCTTACTTGCTAAGGCCAGATTTTCTTCATCATCATTCTTGGATGAAGAACCATCTCGTCTGCTCCTCCTGATCTCCTCCTACATAATATCCGATCACAGTCGTTCCCAATCCGACAGTTTCTCTCTTCCATTCACATAGTCCTGGTATCTATTCCAGCTCTTTGGAAGGACCAGGAGAGCAAGGCTCACCATATCATCATCGTTAGTAGTTATTCCCACACTGCCAAGCTCATCTCTGCAAGTGGTGAGCTTTTTCATATATGTGGAAATAGTATTGCCCTTCTCCATCTTGATTCTTCAAAGCTTATCCTTGAGCGCCAATTTCCTTTGGTCACTATTGTTTTGGTAGAGGTCCTTCAATGTCTTCCACATTGAAAATGGAGTATCCTTCCCATGGAGACTCGAGACAATATGGTCTCGAACTCCCTCAAGGATGATCCGTCTCGCCTTCGCCACACACTTCTTCCACTCAGCCAACTCTTGTGCATTACTTGAAGCTGGCTTTGGGATTTCTTGATCAATGAATTCCTACAAGCCATTGTCTTCTAATACAGTCTACATTCTATCTTTCCATGCTATGTAATTCGAGCTACCTTCCAAGGCATACTCGAGTCTCAAGCTATAGAACACCCTTTGGCCAACCTTGAAGTATGATATGAATTCGATTTGCACCTGCAACCCCGAACTTCAAACTTCGAATTCTCTTCTCAGTATACTGTTCACAGCTCTGATACCATGTAGAAAATCTCTGATAGGTTAACCCATTAATGCAATATAAATCAAAGCAAAATAATATAACCTACTTCTACTATCAATTTTCGGAAACTTAAAGATCGAGCTGAACAATATAACCAAAAGAAGAAGAATCAATGGCACAATACACATGAAAAAACTTTGGGGAAAGCCTCAACTAAAAACCCCACACTATTGTATTATCATAAATGGTGGAAATACATAGGAATTATACAAAGCCTTAGCTCTCACATCTAGCCAGCTCTCAGTACAATCCTCACAGATGCTCACAGTGAATCTTGGCTTCTCTCCGTCCTTCCTCTCTGCCCTCCAAGCTCCTATTTCCTTGTGTTGTTCCTTGTGGATGAGTTTCCTATTACCAAGTGGAAAACCAGCCTTCAAAACTGCGCAATCCTCAAGGATGAACCCTTGACTGCATGCATGAGTTTTCTCCACGAGAAAACACATGTAACTAATAGTACATTGTCCTTGAACATTAATCTCAACTAGGTCTTACTCAGAATAGACATGCATGAGTTTTTGATGAGGGAATCTGCAGTTAACTGGATTAGCACTAGTTGAGTGCATTAATGCATCAACTGATTGTTAACTCACTATTAGTTCCTCAAACAGTTTGAAACTAATTCAACTGGACTTAACTCAGTAAACTAAGTTAACTAATTACAACTCAAATATAACTTAATCTTATCTCCTTAATTTAAGGGATAACTCTTGCATGACTTCAGAAAGACTTCTAACTTGAATTTATCTAACTAATTAATTTATAATAAATTAATTAATTATTTCCAAGTAGCTGTTAAGACTAAATTCGATTTTAATTCACAATTTTATTCAAGGACAAATTAAATTGGAATATTCTTGTTGCCATATTTCAACAAACATGTTAAGTGTCACATATTGTACAAAAGCTAGTTCTAGTTGTTTCAACGAGTAAACTTTGTGTTAATGAGTTTTCCTTATCATGTAAATATGTATCACACTCATTTCCGAAGTTTCAAGCATTGTCGCACAAGTGTCGTCACTACCGTCGCAAAGGGTATCTTTAGTGTCGCACTTGGAGTGAGTTGTCGCATTGAGGAAAGATTATTTCTATCTTTATTCTTCTTTGCAAAATCCCCAATGCGAAGATGATACTTCCTCATTCTTGGCTGATTTTCAATCCACTAATCTCAGTAGTGAATCAAATGAAATATATTTTCTTAATCAATCTCAAATCTTGAAAAACAATAATCCTAACAATCATGACTCTATTGACATATACGATATTTTGGTGTCTCATCCAGAATCTTATTCGGGAAAAGAAGATGTTCTTATCAAAACTTCCTCTTCATCCCACTATCCCTTGTGCCCTACCATTTGTAATGCATCAACTTGCAATAAAGATACTCCATGCTCTTCAAGTCCTTCATCTGAAGAGTTAAATTTTCAATTGACACAAGGTAGTGAGGATATCCATGATATTGAGTATTATTTCCATCCCGTATCATCTCTTGTTTTGCATGAAAACAATTCTTCATATAAAGTTGCTCACTAAATTTCCCCGATTTATTCATTCTCGGATTTTTTATCCGAAGAATCTTTCGACTTGAGTAACTTAGTTGTTGAAATTGTAAAATATGATCAAATCAATGATAGAGATGGCTTCCATCTGGTTAGTAGTGGTCTTACTGAAATCATCTGTAGTAGCTATCGTCACACCATGCATGATTTGGTTCAACCTTCAAAATGTGATTTTACAATCCTTGAATGTTTTGAGACTTGTCAGAGATTCGAGGCACTTCAACTTCTGTTGATGGTTATGACAGGTTCTCGTAACTTTGGTAAGGTCCACGAACTAAGTCAGATCTTGTTTCCCTCACGAAATCCTTCTCTTTGCATTGTTTCACTCGATGAAAATTTATTCTTGAAAGATGTTTGGTATTTCGGATGTAGCCTTTCGAGCTTTCAATTTTTTATTTCTGATCGGATTCAAGAATCTTATTCGATTGATTCACCCTCATACAAATATTTTGTACCTAACTCAGGTTTGGAATGTGTATCTCTCATGGAATCATGGAACTGTGGAGTTGATCATTTCTAAAATCATCTTTGGCCAAAGCAATCATGTATATCAGATTCATTTCAGAATAGTGAGCTCCTTGTTTTTCTTGTGAATGTTATACAGTTAATATTTTTCTTCATTGCACCTTAAATCCTCTTGAGTGTTAGTGAATTCACAAGTTATCCAGTGAATAAATTTACTCTTCACTCATTGTATCTTGATTGGTTTCATGTGTTGGAAATCCTCTTCACTTCTTTCAATGACTACAATGTTGGTGCAGTGTGTAACAAGTAACAAGGAAATGGTTTATTACATTCATCACGAGAGAAATATGATTCTATTATTCAGGGAATTTGAAAAATTGTTCAAACTGATATATCCTTGCTATCTACTAACTAATAATCTCTTGCTCTAATCGTTCCATCTGATCATCATTCTCTCTTTAGTAACTGTCATCTAACTTATTAGTTTCTCATCGTCATGTCATGTGACAGTTGCTTTATAGCTTTTGATCTTTATCATTTATCTCACTATTCAGATACTTTTCAAGCAACTGAGGCACTTCAACCTCTGTTGATGGTTATGTCAGGCCCTCACTATCTTGGCATGCCTGTTGAATATGATCAGATCCTTTTTCTGTCACAACATTCTCATCCCAATCCTATATTTTTAATTGAAAAATCATTGTTTCAAAGTTTTTAGGGTTTTCAAGAGGATTGTTTCGAATTTCACGTTCTAATTACTAAATGGTTTGAGAAATATTACTTGGAAATAGCCAACCCAAATAGTAGGTTTTGTCCTTTTCTAATACTGTCTAAGGAGTACAATGCATATGAAGATACATTTGCAAGAAGCCCCCGAGGTTTGTTTTCTTACGGTTTTCATAAAAAAGGTAAGAGTGAAAAATGGTTAAAAGTAGTATTTATGACAAGTCTTTCTGCTAATAGGCAAGACCTTCAATTTGTTGTGCAGAATATTCAACATCTTATCTTTTCTATTGCACATTATTTTATTTCATTTTTAATCGATCATATCTTTGTGAATGCAGGTCGGGAGCAACTACGGTGGCTTCATTGGAAATTGCATTACACTTGACCCTGACCTTCTAACTGTTTAGGTTAGGGATAGGTCTAGCTGCATGTAAGTATCCTTTATACATGCATCTTGCACTTTCTTACTGTAGTATTTCGTTTGTTTTCTAACTTTTGGCTCGTGTTCTGTTTTGTCTTTTGGTTTTGTTTACTTGTTGTGTGTTGCATTTTCTTTCGTTCTGTTGGCTCAAAAGTAAATGTGGAAAAACATGAAAAGGGAAATTTTGATGACGAACGATGCTTGGCTTATATGTTACGCTATTCTCTATCTTGTGTTTACATATATTTAGAGTCAATGATGTTTGGATAGAAAATACGATTTGTTCTAGAGTGAATGCCTTTGGCCAAACCACGAAGCTCATATTTTTATTAAGACCATCATTCTCGATTCAACCTTGTATTTAATGGTGTTTCGACGCATCGACTCGAACAAGTAGAGAATGGAAAGGATAAAATCTTTAAAATGAACATGTATCTTTTCAATCCCTTAAACAAGGAATAACCTCTCCAGGGTACTATTCAGGCTCCGCATAGCGGAGCAACACCGTGGATTGTGCTTAAAAGCTATATATGCATACTATACTTATCCCCTATCGAAGTAGTTGAGCCATGACTAGTCTTATATTGATGTGTTTTAAGTTAGGAAAAGGATAGAGTGCACTATATATTTAACTAGAACAAGTGGAAAAGTTGGGGTAAGTTGTATGGAAAATTATTACTTCCTGAAAGTTTGATACCTTGCACATAAGGATAAAACCTGCACAGAGAAGATTGAGTTCTACTAGTGTATTGCCAAGTGTTGTCGCTGCAAAAAATTCCCTCCAAAATTTGGTCTACACTTGGATTTTGGAGCCTACTATGGATCTTGCGATTGTTTATTTCGTAGTCACTTCCTGGTCGGTAATTATTGTGGTAGGTCTTTGAGCTTGATTTTGGATCGTAAGTGTCAAAGTCACCTTCTCACACATGCCCTGTCCGTAATGCATTTCATGAACGCATTCCTTTACGCAAGCTTGAACAAGCATGGCATAATCTATCAAGACAGTGCATGTGCAATGTGCAACCAATGTCAACAGTCACTACGCACTGTCATTGACAATCACTCACTTTTGTTCGTTTTTGTACTTATATTTCAATGAGTTTTTAAAATGTCACTTTTGTGCACCTTTGCTTTCAGGAGTGTCATTTTCATGTTTACGACTATCACTTTTTCTTGCTTTCACCTAACCAAGTTGAATTTTCATGTTATCTTCACTCTAGTATGTGTTGTCTTTACCGTCATCTGCATATCGCAAGTGTCATTCACACTTTTCTCTTCATATTGAAGGTGTCGTCTTTTAGCATGTTAAGTGTCACATGTTTTTCAAAAGATATTTTTGGTTGTTTCAAGGGGTAATTTTTGTGTTAATGAGTTATCCTTATCATGTAAACATGTATCGTATTCATTTAAAATATTTTAGGCATTGTTGCACAAGTGTCATTACTATCGTCACAAAGTGTATCTTTAGTGTTTCACTTGGAGTGAGTGTCACAATGTTGTCGCATTAAGAAAAGAATGTTTCTCATGTGTTCTGAATGTTCCATGTTTCGTCTTAAAGTGAAATAAGTGTGTGATCATGATCAAGTATTGATTTTGTTCAAATTCCTCTCACTGATCCATGATCGGGCCTCTCAATGCTTAAGCCCTTAGCTTGGCTACTTGAGTCCCTCAACTACACAGTCACTCATCCCTGATATTCCAAAAATTATGCATTACGCTGTCTCAAGCCTCAAGCCTCAACCTTGAGCTCTTGAACTATGAAACTGCTCATTCCCTTCGCTTATGTCCCTCCAGAATTGCGCATTGGGAAACCTCAGGGCTCAAGCCTTTAACCTGAGCTCTTGAGTCCCTCAATTTAGAAATCGTTTGACCCTAGCCATATTGACCTGTGTATTGTGAAGTCTCAATCCTCAATCCCATACCTTGGTCTCTCGAATTGCGTACTCCCTAAGTCAGTCACCAAGTCCAACCCTGACAACTGATTTCATGAAGAATCTTAGATTAGTGGTTTATCATAATGATGTCATCTTGTCATGAGTGGATTGCAGTCGCAAGTAATCTATTATGCCATGACGGGATGATGATTAAAGAGATGGAGAAAGAGACCATACTAAAGGACACCTAAGGAGCTGAGAAGATAAGATGATCATCAGGAGAGAAGAAGAAGGAACATTGGATTACAATAGAAGACAAAAGATCAAGATCACATTGAAGACTCCTTATCTTGAAGTCATGAGGTCCGAAAGAAGAAGAACATGCAACATATTTCAAGAACACACAAAGAAACTAGCAGCAAAGGGTGACTTGATATTTCCATGTCATCAGTATCATGTCATGTTGTGTCATGAGTAATCATGTGCCACATCATTTTTGCATTATGTAAATTCTAAATAGGATAAATGTAATGTAAAGTGGGAGTCCAAGAGTCATCTATGTAATGTGAAAAGTAATGTAGGAAGTCAAAAGGTCATAAAGAAGTTGAACAGTCATGAGGGGAGTTCAAGAGTCACAAGGGAGGTGAAAGATAACCCTATTTCTTATATATACACCCTCATTGTTCATACAAATGAATTTTCACCTTGGCTCCTCTTACCAGGCATTGGAGAGGGAGATAGTTGTTTTGGAGGAACAAGTGACTTCTCTAATGCTCACTATTGGGGCTAGTGGTGTTCATTGTCTTGATGTATCTTTGAAATTTTACTTAATTTAGAAGCTTGTTGAGCCAAAACGCTTTCATGCATATGTCGTGAATATTGTAAGACTATTCTTTGTATTTTTTTTCGTATGATGTTTTCATCTATACTGAGGAAATTTAACTATTTGGTTTCCTTTGTTACTTATATTTTTGAAGGTGTGGTGTATTTGATTTAAGAATCATTATTTCCTTTTGAACTATTCCGTTGGTTGATCAACGATTCATTCATATGTATATGCTTGTGTGCATTTTCTAGATTAATACTATTACTTGTCTCTAAGGGGCCCACTTTTCTCTTCCCTTTCAGTAGAAGGACCTTGATACTTTTCATAGCTGAACATTTCACAAGGCATACTCACTTCCTCATCTAAAAGTACATGTGCATTATGCTCTTGTGCTGAACTTTGTAACCAAGGAAAATCTATCAGAATATATGGTATTCAGGTCGATACTCGGGATGGGGATCCTACACCAAATTGTTGGCATTGATGTTATGATGAGGTGATGGTTGGCATTGATGTCAACCTGGACTTGTGCTAGAGATGATATGCATTTGCTTGATGACTTGAGGTATTATTTTATGGTCTCTAGTGTGTGTCTATGGTTGATTTATTTCATTGTTTATTGATACAGGATTGGGCTTATGCTAGTATGATGGTACTTGGCTTGTGCATTCGTTACAGACCTTAGCTTGATGGTTGTAGATTTTAGTGCAGGTTGTTGGTTGGTGTGTGGATGTCTTAGCAGGTTGTGGAGATACTACACCTACTTGACAGTAATGGAGATTGTCAAGTCATGCGTATGGTACTACGTGTGTCTATGGATCGTTTCAGCTTGTACGATCAGTTGCAAGGTATGTCATTGATAGTTGCAGATGTTGGAGTAATTGTGGTGAAGTTTGATGACTCGAGTGTTAGAGTAGTTGATGGATGGCATCCAAGTTAACCGAGTTTGAGTTGTGATGATGATGGAGTTTCTACACTATATTTTTGAAGTGTTCCAGAGGCTATAATGGCTTCCTGAGGTCTTATAGAAGGTTGCCAGATAGTGGATCAAGTTTGGTCAGTTTTTAAGGTGATTTGATTTAGTTTTCTTACATCCTTTACCACAATCACATGGAGCCAGCCCTGTGGGAGCGGTTGAAAGCTCTAGTCATTGGCATGTAGGCCTATGGGAGTGACTAAAGATTTCCAGTCACATGAAGGATGAGTTGTGAGAGTGATTAAGGTTCCTCACTAAAATTCCTCTGCATTTCTTACACTCATCAGATGTTTGTTTTGTTCAGGACTCGTCATCCAAAGGTTGGAAAAAGGATATTTTTCTTATAGAAGATCATTAAAAGAGAATATTCATTTGTAAATGAATTTAATGGCATGATTGATTCAAGAAGAAATGAACTAAATAACTTCCCGGATATGAACATAACTTCACTACAGTATTGGAATCAATTGTTTTAACCATTTCAAAAGATTACAAATAGATGGAGATCATAAGCCTATTTGGTTGGCTCCCTTGAGAAGAAAGTTTGATGGTTGTGTGAGATTGGAAAGTGTGAGTGAGTGAAGATTAGTGTGTGTAAACTATGCAGGAATTTATGTAGAATATCTTCAACAGATCACAATGATTGAAGATGGAAACAAAACTTTGTTTCATCCTAGATCTTATGCAGTAGTATGGTAAACGAGTAGGAAGGATTGTAGATCATTTCATTCATATTGTGTTATCATGTTTCTAGCTAATTATCATTTATGTTTGCTACATCTATAGATGATTGGATTGTTGCAATGATTGTGTGAGTTGTGCAGATTTGTTTCAGTGAGATCATTATATTATTTTGAGCCTATATTGCTAGAGGTTGTTGTGTTGTTCTAGTTGAGCGATTCAGATTGACTCCAGTTTGAAATATTGTGAAACGAGGGTCAGATAGAAGAGTGGGGTGGGTGCTTCGGCGAAGACAGTATAGAGAACAAATTTCTTCATAAGTCCAATGGGTGTTGGGCAAGGCTTGTTGATCAGATGGGTGATTGTAGAGTCATAGATGAGGATCATAGTTCTCTCTGATAGTAGCCATTTATATTATATGTAACTGAATTGCTTGAGGATTAATATAATTATTTGGTAAA
Source organism: Pinus tabuliformis (assembly GCA_031772625.1). NCBI lineage: Eukaryota > Viridiplantae > Streptophyta > Pinopsida > Pinales > Pinaceae > Pinus > Pinus tabuliformis. The sequence continues at coordinate 501,774,558 of CM062806.1, read as the reverse complement.
CATAGCAACATTAGGGTGGTTTTTTTCTTCGAGAAGGGTTTTCCACCAAAAAAATCTTGTGTCTTCTTGTGCATGTTTCCTAGGTTATTTCTCATGGTTCTCATTATAAGTTTTATTATATGATTAAATCTACTAATGGATGAAAGAATATTGTGTTGCAGTAATTGAAAAGGATTTAAAAAGTAAATATACACCTTCACTATTGATCCACCCCCCCCCCCCCCACCCCCCTCAGTAGTGAATACATTTCCAACAATTGGTATCAAAACGGGGTTCTCTTGGTGAAGGGTGATCGCTTGAGAGAAAATTGTGGGATTATTGTGAAGAATAAGAAGAAGAAAACTTAGAAAAAGAAGAGTTGCAAATAATCCAAGAATGTTGAAAGACCCAAAGAACTTATTCTATTGGTAAAAGGTATGGCCAACAATATTTTTAGTCGTGGACATTTTCATTGCCATTCTAGTGATGATGATTTTGGGGTTATTGAATAAGTTTATGATCAAAGTTTTGAAGTTGATTCCTCAAGAAGTGAGGAAGGTGTGTTTCCATTGCAGGAATCTGAAGGTGAAGAGATTAAAAGAATAGTGACCCTTGAATTAAAAAAAAAAATCTCAAGCAAGGTTGATTGAAAATATTAAGATGGAAAAAAAAGATATAAAGAAACTTCTTCATATTCTTGAAGAGAGAGAGCATGCATTCAAAGAAGAGATTTCTGATTTGAAAAATCAATTGGAGAAAGTAAAGAAAATTGAAGAGGAGATTGGTAGCCATCTCAAGAATAGAATCAGTCACTGCGAGAAACTTGAATCTAAATTAGAAAAGATCATCAAGAGAATCAATGAGGCAGCGATTGAAGAGCCCAAAGCAGAAATTTCGAGTAGAAATGAAGGAAACCGCCAGCAAAATCGAGTGCCAATTCAAGAGCCCAAAAATGTGCTAAGAAAATATTTGAGAAATGTTAAGTGTTTTAGGTGTAAAAAATTTGGGCACATTACAGCCGATTGAAGGAGAAATAAGATAAATCATTTCAATAAAAATAAGCAACAAAACAAGGAGCATCCTGAAAGATCAATCCTATTAATTTTCAGGTATAAAAAAATCTTTTATGGGTATTGTTTCCTATGTAATGATTTTGGTCATAAAAGTGTTGACTGTAGGACATGTGGATCAAGGAGTAGAAATCAAAGCAGAAAAAGATCTGAACATTTTCCTGCATTTCTTGGGCACATTAGATGTTATGTTTGTGATAATGTGGGCTATAAGGCCAAAGATTACAAGCTTCCCATGTGTTTCAAGCAATCAAATAAAAGGAATAAAGTCATGCAAATCCAATCAGTCAAGAAGCCAAATAATAATATGTATGCCAAAGGTCAACCTCAAAAAATTTGGAGAAGAAAGGAGTAGCAAATCGCTCCCACTAAAAACTGAGGCCTGCATGGTCTCAGGGGGAGCATATGGTAGCATTATGGATTGCATGCAGATCATTAAAAGTGTTGCCATATTGGAAAGTTTGAATGAGAATTATGTTGCAGATGGTTGTTATGATTTTGTAGCACTAACAATTGATTGTTTTAGAGATGGCACATTTCCAGAGAGAGCATCTCACATGCTTTCATTTTCTAGTGGTTTATTGATGGCATCTTGGTCCATGATATTGTTTGGAGGAGGTTGCTATGTTTCTCATGATGATATATTTATCTAACATTGGTAATGACAAGAGCTATTAGAGGTTGAGGGAAACTATCTTGAGTTTATAAGTCTTATGTCAGTTGCATGCAGTTGATTATTTTCAGAATGAAGGTTATTTTGAGTATTCATGCAGATGAGATCATTTTGGTTCAGCTATGTTTATAGTGTTTATGATCCATATGCATGCCTATGGATTTTCTATTGTTATTGATTTTTGTGTTGTGGCGTTATTACCATCAGATGTTGATTCATTGGTCACCGTGTTGCATGATCCATCACCTATATTCATTTCCTTTATTTAGGATATTGGTGGATATTTGGCCTATGTTGCAGTAAGTAGATCTCCTTATGGTTCATTATTGCTCCATGTTGAAGATTATTTAGCTGCTACTTAATTGTTGGAATTATGCATAAATAGCTTGATGATTACTAGTGATATGATACGCTAGTACTAGTTGGAGAATTTGGTGATCAAATTTATGTTTCATGGATCCATGGTTTGTTTCCATAATAGTTTGAGGCGTATCTTATGATGTGAGATGTGTTGATTTGATTGTTGTTACCTTGTCAAGTAAATGGTTGCCTCCTATTGAAAATGGTGCACATATTTTTGAGATGCCTATTTGTTAGACATTGGATAAACTAGCGTTTCCCGTGTGTTTTGTGACACAGACTAACCGCCTCTCATTGATTTGTATCTATGGCGATGCATTTGTTGACTAATACCTGCGGGTTTTGGTCTAACAGAAGTCGTGATTCCCAACAAGTGCTACCAAAGCATAGGTCACAAGTTCGATATACACCCGACTCGCATTAGGGGGGAGATTGTTGGGCATTGGATAAACCAACTCTCCTTGTGTGTTTTGTGACATGGACTAATCGCCTCTTGTGGATCCTTATCTCTAGTGATGCGATCGTTGACTAACACCTTTGGGTTTTTGTCTAACGACAATTGTGATTCCCAACAATATTGTTGTTATAGATGTGTTTCTTGATACATGTGAGATGATTGTCGTATGTTGCTGCTAGAAGTTCATGAGCTATAATTATGCTACTGCAACATATTGGAGTTTTATGTTGCTCAGTTGATGTCATGGTTGTATGCTATTATTGCTAAATATTTCATATCTCATAATGATCGGTTACTGATGTTATCAATTCATTTGTTGTTATATGATGGCTCTACCTTATGCACTTGGATGGTTGTATGCATAATGAGATTTATATATTTCTGATCACTCATCATCTTGTTGGTTGGCCTAAATATTTCTAGTGTTGGTCAAGGAGCTTATTTGAGTATGTCTTGGTGAGAGGCATGAGCTCTTACCATGCATTGAAAATTATGCTTCATATTGTACTTCATCAATTGCAGTCGTGTATCCTATTTATGAAGCCATGTAATCAAGTGTTTAGGTCATTAAGTTCATGTTGTCATGAGTTGGTGATAGGAAGGTTATGAGTCATGACAAGTTGGCATTATTATGAGTTGTTTTAGCCATCTTTGGGTTATTGTACATCATGTCATATTCATTTGATATCCCTTTATCTCATTATACATCCATTAACTACATTGTATTGTATATATTTGGTCATGGGAATGTTGGAGAGAGAGTCTTGATGTCTAGTATTCATTGATGAGGGCAACCATTCATATGCGTTGATGGGCGTTGTTCAATCTTATATATGTTATATAGTCACTCCATGGTCCTTAAGGTGTATCCTTCTACTAGAAGGCATTGGTTATACGATGATGATGCTCAAGGGGAGCATATATAGTATTATGATGTTGATAAAACATGGTTTGTCGTTTCCACCGCAACACTATGTTGTTGTGTTGGAAATAATACTGAGAGGGGGGGTGAATCAGTATTATCAAGTTCTTTTAATAAATCTTCCTTATTTATACTTTGAATTATTTATGCATGTCAGTACCATAAAATAATGAGCATGAACAAGAAAAACAGATAGTCACACCAAAGAACACCAGATATAAGGTGGAAACCCAATGTGGGTGAAAACCACCTGCTGCAATATGTCTCTATCTTCTTTCAAATTAAAAACTCCTTTTACAATGGTTTTGTACTGGTGCAGTCCTTTACCAGTACGCAGGCTGCAACCTGCAGAGAGCTACAACTCTCTCTCGTTTTCCAGTCTCTCCTCGAAGGGAGCTACAACCCCCTACTTCTTTTCAAGGACAACTTTCATAAATTTTCAAACTGGATCCATAAACATCAAGAGATCATCAAGTACAAGTAAATCACCCAGTCAACTGCAGTAACCAGATCAATAGTAACAGTAAACTAAACCCACAACACCTTATCAACAGAGAAAAGTCAGTCAAATAAATGCCTTAATACAGATCCGCAGTTTTTCTTTATCTGGCCTGCGTGGCTCCGCACTTCACCTTCTGCTCCCCTGCGTATACCCGCAAAGAGCCTTCTGCTGCACCGCGTACCCACGCACTGTTTCTTCAATCACGCTGCGTACTGTTACTGTAACCACGCACCCACAGGTGCTATCGCGCTGCGTACCTACGCACTTGCGGCTTCTGAAGCGCCACGTACTTTCACTGTGCCTACGCACCTGAACCTCTGTTGCGCTGCGTACCCACGCACTGCGCCTTCTTTTGCTCTGCGTACCCACGCACTGTGCCTTCTTCTGCTCTGCGTACCCACGCACTTGCACCGTTAACCACCTGTGTACCTCTGATTAGGGCCGAATTGGCAGTCCCCCAGTGTGCCACAGATATTCAGATGCCCAGATCTGATCGTGCGCCCGAGAGATCACGCTTCATAGATTCATTTTCAACCTCACTTTTATATAGATCAAGCTTTTAAACCGATAACCCAATATTTCAGATCTTAAGATATTCAATTTGTAAAAGATACATTGGCCAAGTGATCTCCTTGCCTATTTATAGTCAAATTAGATCCTATACCACGGGCCAAAACCATAGAAACAAGAACGGCGGGCTTAATACCACGGGCCAAACATAAGAAACCCCACGTGAGCACGCTTCTCTGCCTTGAAGTGAGTGAACTGGGGGTACGCACCTCATGAACGGGTCACCTGCGGGTATGAACGCACTTCCTGGTCGGCGTACCTGCGGGTACGCACCTTTTGAACTATTCTCCTGCGTACCTCTTAATTTCCAACATTTTGAGAGCCTGATCAGAGCATTGCCACCTATATGAGTTGCCATCAAGTTCAACACATGAATCATAGAGCCATACCAGAAACATAATGCCAACAATCTCCCCCTTTGGACTTGATGGCAACCTCAAAATCTTCAACGTCATTCTCCCCCTTTGACATCAAGGGCAAAGGGTTATGCTCCCCCTAAGAACATGCTCCCCCTGAATATAAACCAGATCTGCAAAGAAGGACCATAATCCACCAAACACCATAAATGACCATGAAAGAGATAGAGACATATTGCAGCAATATTCAGACCAGCATCCATGATGTACTTCCTCCATAATGCCAACAATGCATTATATGCTCCCCCTGAACCTGTGCCATTCGATCTTCGACAAATCCGCAACCCAGCAAGTGTATGCATATACCCCAGATGAACCTTGCGTACAGCCATCAATCAAAAGAGATTCATCAACATGCTGATGCATCAACAACCCCCAGCTTTTGCCTGAGGTATTCAAAGGTCTAAACCAAGATATTCTGCTTCAGCTGTAGACAAGGCAATCGAACTCTGTTTCTTGCTTAACCAAGATACTAATCTGGAACCCATAAAGAATGCACCACCACTTGTGCTCTTCCTGTCATCCACGCTTCCGGCCCAATCTGCATCTGTATAAGCATGAAGTGTGAGATCTGTATCTCTAGGATACCATAAGCCATAGTTTTGAGTTCCTTGAAGATATTTGAAGATTCTCTTTACTGCTTGAAGATGAGTTTCCTTTGGATTTTCCTGAAATCTTCCAACTATTCCTACTGCATGCATTATGTCTGGTCGGGTACCTGTCAAATAAAGTAGACTTCCAATCATAGATCTGTAGGTTGGTTGATGCACTGCTGCTGATTCATCATTTGCACTGAGGCTACATCCTGTGACCATGGGTGTACATACTGGTTTTGCATCTTCCATGCCATATTTCTTCAAAATCTGCTTGAGATACTTGGTTTGAGACAAAAAGATCCCTCCTTCTTTTTGTTGGATTTGCAAACCAAGAAAATATGTTAGTTCTCCCAGCAAGGACATTTCGAATTCTTTCTGCATCACCAAGGCAAAGCTTTGACTCATAGCTTCTTCATTGCTGCCAAAGATAATGTCATCTACATACACAACAAGTATTAGCAATTTGTCGTTTTCAACTTTTATATAAAGATTGCTATCTGCTGATCCTTTTGAAAAACCTTGTTGATGAAGATATTTGTCCAAATGATAGTACCAAGCCCTTGGAGCTTGTTTGAGACCATAGAGAGCCTTTTTCAATCTGCATACAAGATTTGAATCATTTCCAAGAATGAGACCATCTGGCTGCTCAATGTATACTTCTTCTTCTAAGTCTCCATTCAGAAAGGCTGATTTCACGTCCATTTGAAATACTTTGAAGTTTTGAAAGCTTGAGAGCACAAGGAACATTCGGATGGCCTCAAGTCTTGCAACAGGAGCAAAAGTTTCTTCAAAATCTATCCCTTCTTGCTGCGCATAGCCTTTACAAACAAGTCTGGCCTTGTTTCTAATTACTTCTCCATTTTCATTCAATTTATTTTTGAAGACCCATTTTGTCCCTATAACATTCTTATCCTTTGGTCTAGGAACCAACTTCCAAGTGTTGTTCTTTTCGATTTGCTCAAGTTCTTCATCCATTGCTTTGACCCAACATTCATCTTTGCATGCCTCTTTCACATTTTGTGGTTCAGTGGAAGAGAGTAATGCCAAATAGCTTGAAGCTTCTGCAATTGTTCTTCTTGTTTGTACACCTTCTTCTTTCTGCCCCAAAATATGAGATTCTGGATGATTCTTCTGAACATATCTGGATGGATTCTTCTCTTCTATCCTTATCTGCTCCTCTGGTTCTTCTTGAGGTTCTTCTTCTTCATCATTCTGTCTTTGAGGGTAGTCTTCATCTTCTTCGATATCTTCATGATTTACTTGCCTAGGAATGTATCCCTTCTCATCAACCACTACATCAATGCTGTCAACAATTCTTCCAAGTCTTTTATTGTAGCACTTGTATGCTTTGCTGTGTGGAGAATAACCAAGAAGAATGCCTTCATCTGCTCTAGGTTCAAGTTTGCCAAGTTGCTCATCAGTATTCTTAATATAGCATTTGCTCCCAAAGATTTTGAAGTGATTTACCGAAGGAGTCTCACCATACCAGAGCTCATGAGGAGTTTGAGTGCTGTTCACCCGAACATTTGTTTTGTTGAGAATAACAACCGTAGCATATGCAGCTTCACCCCAAAAAGTTGCGGGAGTTCCAGACTCATTAAGCATAGCACGAGCCATTTGTTGGACTGTTCTGTTCATTCTTTTCACTACTCCATTTTGCTGAGGAGTTCTAGCTGTAGAGAATTCTCTTCTTATCCCATGTTCTTCACAGAAATCGAAAAATTCATTTGAGGTAAACTCCCCACCTCTGTCAGATCTGAGGCACTTAATTTTGTATCCTGATTCATTTTCAACCAAGGCTTTAAAGGATTTGAATTTTTCGAATGCTTCATCTTTGTGCTTCATAAGTCCTAACCAGACAAACCTGGAGAAATCGTCAATGAATAATATCAAGTATTCTTCTCCTCGAGGTGTCCTTTTCCTGAATGGTCCACATACATCTGTATGTACAAGCTCAAGAGGCATGCTAGCTAATCCTTCCTTCTCTGGAAAGTTAGTTCTAGTTTGCTTTCCAAACTGACATGATTTGCATATGGTGTTGTCTGGAATTTTGATATCTGGAAGACCGCGAACTGCCTGATATTTGCATGCTTTCCTTATTTGTGAAAAGCTTAGATGCCCCAACCTCCGGTCCCATAACCAGTGTTCATCATCCTTGCTTAGATAGCATTGTAATTGTCCTTCTTCAAATATGTATAGATTATTTGGAGTTCTTTTACCTTTGATCACCGTTTTACCTGTATCAAGATCACGAACAAGACATCCATTTGATCTAAATATCACCTCGGTTCCTTGATCACACATCTGGCTGACACTCAGAAGATTATGCCTCAATCCATCAACATACAAAACATTTCCAGCTTTGACCTTTTCTTTTAACTGAGCAGTGCCTTTTCCTTTTATAGCTGCAGGAGTATCATTTCCAAAAGAAACTTTCTTTCCCTTTTCTAAAGCAAAATATGATTCAAGTTTTTCTTTATCACCTGTCATATGCTTCGAACATCCATTGTCAATATACCATAGATTTTCTTGTCCCTCTGCATAAAATGCTATCCCACATCTTTCTAGTTGTGGTTCCTTTATTCTCCATGTTTTGGTGCTTGAGGCTTGTTCCTTTGTCTGCTGAAACCTGCTCCTGCATTCAGAATCTTCATGACCAAAGTTATTGCAAATAGAACATTCAACTTCATTTTCAAGAGCCGAAAAGTTGTTATAGGTCCTTTTTGTAATCCCGGTCATACTTCTTTGTTTTTGAGCTTCTCTAGTCATGATTGTTTTATATGCAACACATTGAGCTGCTTTGTGACCAAAATTATGGCAGGAGAAACATTGTCCATTGAAGAAACTTCTGCGGTTATTAAATCTTTCGGCCAAATGATTGTAATTTCTATTGTCATCCATTCTTGAAGCAAATTGAGAGGATTTTACCTGTCGATGGTTGTAGCTTTTGTTCATCCTTAGGATGGATTGCCCCTGGTTTACCTGATAGTCTTTGTTTGATGTAATTCGTCCCTGCTTTACCTGGTGATCTTCATTGTGCTTTTGCTCATTCCTTCTTACTGCATCAAGATAGCTCTTTGAGGTGGATGGTTGAGAAGTTTCTCCATTATAGCCCAGACCTGTCTTGTTTAGAGGAGAACGTTGTACATTGATGATCTCATCCAGAGTTTCAGATCCTTTGACAAACTTAATATTAATAGCCTTTGTTTTCTCAATCTCGTTTCTAAGACCAACAATTTCACCTTCTAACTTTTCAAGATATTTTTCTTTTTCATCAATTTGAGATTGTAGGGTATCAATGATCATATTCTTTTCTTCTATACATGTCTTGAGTCTAGAAATTTCTTCATAAAAGCTATCCACATCTATAGCATCCATGTAATCATCATCTTCAAATGCCATTAAGAGTTTATAGTCATTACCTCGTTCATCTTCATCACTATTTGATAGACCATCACTATCTTCATGAGTGTAGTAGCTTTTCTTATTTGCATTCTGTTTCTTGTTCCATCTAGCAGGTTCCTTTCCTTTCTCAATCTTATCCTTATGCGGACATTTCGCAGCATAATGACCTACTCTTCCACAAGCAAAACATTTAAAAGGTAACTTACCTCTGAACCTTCCAGTACCCCGTTGAAGATTTCTGACAAAATTTGATTCTTCTTCTTCTTCTAGCATGTGACTTGCTTCATAGTAGTCTCCTTTGCCTGAAGCCTTGAAAGCAGCTTCTCTCCTGTCTGATGGACCTTCCTTTCTCATTTCATAAGCAGTTAGAATTCTGTGTAGCTGAGACATAGTAAGAATTCGTAGATTTTCCTTTTCTTCTATTGCAGACACTTTAGATTCAAACTTGGGGGACAATGATCTTAAAACTTTTTCAACCACAATAGCCTCTTTTATTTCTTCACCCAAGTTTTTCATGCAATTAAAAATATCGTCTACCCGAAGAAAATAGTTAGCCACACTTTCATCATTATACATTCTGAGATTCTCATACTAAATCCTGAGGGTTTGAAGTTTAGCACGCTTTACCTGTTCATCTCCTTCGTAGCTCAAGACAATCTTGTCCCATATTTCCTTTGCGGATTTATATTGCATAACCTTTACGAATTCTGTTTGAGATAAACATCCCAGCAGAGTATTGACTGCTTTAGCATTTGTTTCATATTTCTTCTTCTCGGCCGAATCTGTAGGAGTAGCTGAAGGAAAAGTGTAGCCTGTATCTATGATATCCCAAACTTCTGTACCAAGAGATTGAAGATAGGCAGTAACTCTTACCTTCCAATAATTGAAGTTTGTCCCATCAAAAATTGGTGGCCTGATTGATGCTTCCCTCTCGTAATTTCTCATGATGAATGATCTTCCATCAAGCGATCAAGCTTCTCTGAAGGACTTGCTCTGATACCAATTGTTGGAAATAATACTGAGAGGGGGGGTGAATCAGTATTATCAAGTTCTTTTAATAAATCTTCCTTATTTATACTTTGAATTATTTTTGCATGTCAGTACCATAAAATAATGAGCATGAACAAGAAAAACAGATAGTCACACCAAAGAACACCAGATATAAGGTGGAAACCCAATGTGGGTGAAAACCACCTGCTGCAATATGTCTCTATCTTCTTTCAAATTAAAAACTCCTTTTACAATGGTTTTGTACTGGTGCAGTCCTTTACCAGTACGCAGGCTGCAACCTGCAGAGAGCTACAACTCTCTCTCGTTTTCCAGTCTCTCCTGGAAGGGAGCTACAACCCCCTACTTCTTTTCAAGGACCACTTTTCATAAATTTTCAAACTGGATCCATAAACATCAAGAGATCATCAAGTACAAGTAAATCACCCAGTCAACTGCAGTAACCAGATCAATAGTAACAGTAAACTAAACCCAGAACACCTTATCAACAGAGAAAAGTCAGTCAAATAAATGCCTTAATACAGATCCGCAGTTTTTCTTTATCTGGCCTGCGTGGCTCCGCACTTCACCTTCTGCTCCCCTGCGTATACCCGCAGAGAGCCTTCTGCTGCACCGCGTACCCACGCACTGTTTCTTCAATCACGCCGCGTACTGTTACTGTAACCACGCACCCACAGTGCTATCGCGCTGCGTACCTACGCACTTGCGGCTTCTGAAGCGCCTCGTACTTTCACTGTGCCTACGCACCTGAACCTCTGTCGCGCTGCGTACCCACGCACTGCGCCTTCTTCTGCTCTGCGTACCCACGCACTGCGCCTTCTTCTGCTCTGCGTACCCACGCACTTGCACCGTTAATCACCTGCGTACCTCTGATTAGGGCCGAATTGGCAGTCCCCCAGTGTGCCACAGATATTCAGATGCCCAGATCTGATCGTGCGCCTGAGAGATCATGCTTCATAGATTCATTTTCAACCTCACTTTTATATAGATCAAGCTTTTAAACCGATAACCCAATATTTCAGATCTTAAGATATTCAATTTGTAAAAGATACATTGGCCAAGTGATCTCCTTCCCTATTTATAGTCAAATTAGATCCTATACCACGGGCCAAAACCATAGAAACAAGAACGGCGGGCTTAATACCACGGGCCAAACATAAGAAACCCCACGTGAGCGCGCTTCTCTACCTTGAAGTGAGTGAATTGGGGGTACGCACCTCATGAACGGGTCACCTGCGGGTATGAACGCACTTCCTGGCCGGCGTACCTGCGGGTACGCACCTTTTGAACTATTCCCCTACGTACCTCTTAATTTCCAACATTTTGAGAGCCTGATCAGAGCATTGCCACCTGTATGAGTTGCCATCAAGTTCAACACATGAATCATAGAGCCATACCAGAAACATAATGCCAACATGTTGTTGATTTGGATGAGAGTCAGGTGGATATAGTTAGTGGTTTTGATGTAACACCCTCCTCCCACATCTACCCAAGTAACCGGCCAACCAGAGTAAACATGCGACAAAGACTTACTATGATATGATTTAACTCCCTAAGTAGTATTTAAGGAAGTGGAACCGATGAAAAACAGACAAACTAACCTTCTACACATGCAATAGAACCCCTAGGAGCCATCCAACCCATCCTAGTGACCAACCCCTGAGACAAGATGACTTTTTTATGCATTAAAGCCTCAGTCACTCCCTTGACATGGGAATGCATGTGACTTGGACCCTCTAATCACTCCCACAACAAGGCTTGCATGCGACTAGAGACTTTTCCACGTAGTTTTGTGCCAGTGACTTCAGATTTTGTGCCACTTTTTTAGGGCCAAGACTCAGGCAACTTCCCATAACTCCATGAAACTTCCAGAAATGAAAACTAACATCGTAACAATGATACAGATGCAAACACTTGAACAAGGACTTGACTAGACCCCTACTAGCCATGACAGACATTTCGTCAAACATGTCACAAATATGCATTCTATAGGTTTAAACAACAGATCTGAGAATAGGGGTCTCACACTTATTTAAGAATAACTAAGAAGCATTGTTGCCTCGTCACAATAACTGCATTACCATCTATTAACCCATATCTTCATTGTAAATTCAGTGATTAACCAAAACATGATGAGAGCCATACATTATCATTGTCATAAAACATGCTCATAACCAACATATGTTCAACAAAAATATCAAGGATATAACAGTCATATAAGCCACATATAAACAAGTATATTTACCCATAAAATACTAAGGAGAAGGAGATCTCTTATTATGATTGCATAGGCTGACCAGTTATGGGACTTCCATGAACCACTCAGACGTAGACTAGGCTGAAGTAAATCTTTCTTTCATCCAATCACCCTCGTGCCATATTCCAAGCATGAATGTCTCATAAAACAAATCAATCAAAACAATTCATGGCTTCAAGAGGCCAACCACCTTGTTGGGCCCTGAATATGTCATATCATTCAGTATATAAATTCTCCATTTATAAGTCGTATTCTTTCATTTATGATACTTTCCATAACAATTATACCATCAAATTCCGATAAATGAACCTCTTCTACCTTGTGGTTATTATGATGGATTTAATAGATTTGAGACTTCTGCGATCTGATGGATTTCTCATCTTTTTAATGGTTAAATGTGTTTTTAACATGGTTTTATCAATGATGGTTTACTAATGCGGTTATGTGGCCAAGAAGAATGTTCGAATATGGAAATTTTTACCAACTCAATGACAATTAGGCAATTCAATACTTGATTCGTTACCAGTTCAACAATTCGGTACTTAATTCTACGGCTGCACGAATGGAGAAAAAAGTCAAAATTATAATAATATATTTATACTTTTTTCTAGCCTGGTAAATTAGGTACCACATGAGCGTAGTAATCTGGTAAAAGCCTTGGAATATACCCAACTCACATGTGTGGGATCCTAGCACATGATTTTAAGCTAGAGAAAAAAATAGGTGAAGGTTTTGGAACTACCATGTTTTCCCTCAGTTTATGTGCAAATGGTGGAAAATCACAAGAATCTGGAAAATAGGTTTTTAGAAAGCATAGAAATTTATTTCGATCTCAAAACATTTCAAAAAATTCAATATGGTTTAAAACTTATAGCTGGTTATGTGAAGCAGTTTTGTATAAAATTTATGCAAAACCCAAACTCGAAAAAGATTCAAACAGTCAAGTTCATGCATGATTTTTGAGGTCATGGAATCGAATAAGGAAAGTCCAAGAGAGGTTTTTGTTGAAATTATGAAAACTTAGACTCGATAGGAACATATTTATAAAATACATCATGGTCGATAATATACACCAATTTGTATAAAATTGCAAAAAAACCAGAATTATGAGATTTTCCTCTAAAATTGTAAATTCATTTTCTGAGTTAAAGGGATGAGATCTTATCTTTCCCCAATGAATTTTATGTATAAATAAGGTCTCAAATGACATATATCAGGAGGATGAAGGAGGGGAGAACAGTGATTATGGAACAACCTTTTCGATTTTGTACTCCTGAACTGATGTTTTATTGAAGTTTAATATAATTACAGTCTCAGCTTTTATGCTCATTTGATTGTTTATGTTCTCTTGACTTGAAAAGTATTGAATTAGCTTAGGCTTTCTCTAGGTTGTGGCAAGGGCCCACCACAAACCTAGAATTGAGTCCTGTAACATTTGTAATGTAGGTAACGTATTTTGATTTAGTCAATAGCATTTTATTTCATTTCGAAATCATTTCTAGTTTCCAGAATTTCAGTACTTTATTTCATACTTAAGGTTTCTTCCTAGTTTTTCATAGATATAGGTAATAAGTGGATTATTACTGAATTCTTGCAAGCTGTGGAATATCATTACAAATATATCTTGTACATGATCAATCCTGTGTTTGCACTTTTTAGTCCATGGATGGTTGAAAAATGGAGAAGTTTGATTTAAAATGAATCTATGAAGAGAACGAATGTTTGTGTTTTGAATTAAGTTTCTTGTTTGAACTAAAAGTGTTTTCATCATATATATGTATACACCTATGATGTGAGATCCTATAGCTTGAGCTCTGCTTAGAAGTACCCATAATTAGGAACAATGTATTGTTTGTTAGTATAGTTGTGTGTATTTCAAAGAATTATGTGACATTTCCTGCATAGTTGTTTTTGGTTTCCTGTATGAAATTTATTTGAATCATAGATAACCAGTGTTTGAATAGATAGTTAGTTGTTTGTTCGATTTCATAAGAGGTTTTTACTTAGGATTATTTTTGTTCATTGAAATTGTGTGTGTATCAGTTAAAAATAGTTTTAGATTAGGAAATTGTAGGTCCTGTCTTTCGAATGATTGAGTTTCTTTAAATTGAGTAGTACATAGGGATTGGTTTGAGTTATCAATGCACTTCCTTTGATGCATAGTACCCCGGGGATTAGATCATGAAGTGATTTGGAATAGGATTAATGTTAAATTGATTTGGAAACATAGTGAGTGATAGTTGTTTGCTTTACTTTCGAAAGAGTTTTTAGTCAAATAAATCATAGTTAAAAATAGAATAGTGATTTGAGTCTCCTTAGAAAATAGATCTCATTAATAATAATTTAGATTACAGTGAAAAAGGTTTCTTCACTTCAGCTTTTCTAAGTTTTATTATTATATATAGAAGTTAAGCATTTCATACTTAATTTTGTACTAGAACTGGTAGGATCTGAGCTAAAATGTACTGCAACTCAAAGTTTACGAACCCTGGTTGACAAGTTAATTTAGGGAATTTTCACGATATATAAAATCTCTAACAATTTTGGCACCATTGTCAAGGAGTTGCAAACGGTCCATGTAATATTTTCTTTGGTAGGTTGAGTTTTAGTAGATTAATATTTGTGGTGAGATTTACAAGGCAACAAGAGGGTGGAGAATGTAAAGTAAGACGTGAGTGAAGAGCCATGCATCCACTATGGTGGGTTCGCTCCAAAGTTTAGTTGTCTCTAACTGATTTTCTAGTTTCTTTTTCATATGCGTAGAATTAAAGGTAGGATCCAAAGTCTCATTTTTCTTTTTTTTCTTTTCAAGTGTGTTTTCCTTTAGATTGATGCATGAAGAGAAGAGAAAGTGTAACCTATGTGAACATATAACTTGGTGACTACAGGGTCTTAGTAGCATGGTGGTGCTTCGAGTAGATGATTGGTTTGCTTGCCTTTGTTTTTAAGTGTGTTTCTTTCTTATTTATTCGAGATTTTCAATTAGAATTCTACACGCTAATCCATGTGCATGAAAGGGGTTAGCAAACAACAAAGCAATATTCAAGGTGTTAGCACTCTGTAATTTAACAAAGTTGGGAAATAATTGCATAGGTAACCACAAAACCACTTTAGAAGCTCGGATATAGCCTTGCCAACTTCAGAGAGGGATCTCTCTTTATAATTTAGCTTTGTTTGACTGAATATATTAGGCTAGTTATCAGTTTCATATTTGGGTTTTTGTGTTGTAGGATTGAGATAATGGAAATTAGGCCATTGGGCAATGGAGTCACAGGTTTAGATTGATCAAATGCAGAGTTTACAGGCTGAACTTACAAGGCAGGGTAGGCAAGTTCATTGGATCCTTTAAGATCTATGGCATGGAGGAGAAGAAAAAGATTCAGCAATCCAATTAAAAGCAGAGCAATTAAGAATTCTGTTTTTAATTTTCAGTAGAAAACATAGAAATTATTCACAGCCAGAATCAGAGTGTATCTTTCAACAAATTCTGTTCATCAACTTTCTGTAAAATAATTCAGATCTTAGGAATAACATATGTATAACAGAGAGTAAACAAATTAACAAGGAGAAATTCACTTCACCAATGAAAATGACACAAGAATCCTGTAATGATGGCATTGTATTACTAAAAATCTGATCAACAATTACTCTGTGAGCAGCTTTACAATACTATTTTTGTTCTTCAAACAAATGTCAACCTCTACTACTTAAAATTATGAAGTATTCATAAAAATTATTACAAAAACTAAGTGGAAAATATCTAGAATTATTTACAAAAAATATTATCAAACTTATTACAAAAATAGAACCAAAATCTAGGAAATCTGAAACTACTGAAGCTGTTGGCACTATTGTCAAGGATGGTTGTTGATGATTGGACCTGAAAAATAGCAGTAGGTTGTTGATGACTAGAAACAGGTTGTTGATGACTGGACCCGAAAAATAGCAGCAGGTTGTTGATGACTGGACCTGAAAAATAGCAGAAGGTTGTTGATGACTGGACCTCAAAAATAGCAGCATGTTGTTGATGATTGGACCTGAAAAATAGCAGCATGTTGTTGATGTCCTTATGGAGATTGATGACTGATTGTGCATTGTCTTATTCATCATATTTTGAGTACTTTGTTTTGTCACAAAATATTTGGATTTAAATAATATATTTCAATTAATATTTCCAAATATTTAAATGAAATTCAAAATTGAAATTAATTATTAGAATGATTTATAAATCCATCATGTTTTCGAATCCATGTCCATGTCTTGTTTCTCCTTTTACCTTCCCCTGTAAAATTCCTTTTACTCCTGTAAATATTTGGATAAACAATCCATGGCTTGTTTTCTAAATCCATGTATTGTTTCTCTTCCCTGGACCCATGTGTTGTTTTCAAAAACCATGTCTTGTTTCACCTTTTACCTTCCCCTATAAATTTCCTTTTACTCGTGTAAATCTTTGGATACATTTCCAAAACCATGTGTTGTTTCACCTGCAACTATAAATCAATTTCACCATATACCTATAAATTATGTTTACATCTATAAGTCTTATTTTACATATCCTCCTATTTTTAAAACTCATTTACATGAAGCTCATTTTTCTCACTTTTACATTACTTTCATATGATCGCAAAATTTCCCTTTTATTTTCTCTCATGAATTTATTTTCTTGCACCCATGAATTTCTTTTTACTTGTAGCTCTAAAATTATTTTACTCCTTTGCGTGCCATTTAATATCACCCACTTAGCCTTCCATCCCTAAATTTCCTCCAAAATATCGTTTCGCCTCATCTCTTTCACTCAGCCTCCCTCCCATCCACATAACATTTAT
Source organism: Pinus tabuliformis (assembly GCA_031772625.1). Classification (NCBI taxonomy): domain Eukaryota; kingdom Viridiplantae; phylum Streptophyta; class Pinopsida; order Pinales; family Pinaceae; genus Pinus; species Pinus tabuliformis. Next base: position 501,757,517 of record CM062806.1, on the reverse strand, counting down.
TTCATAATCGTATGAAATTTCATTCCCGGCACATTTATAAAAGTCAAAAGAATAAGAGGTTTGGGGGGTTTGATAAAACGTGAGGGTGGGCACTATAAAGGAGGGTAAAAGTGAAAACCACTTATGGGACCCCCACTTTGGCTAAATGTCGGAGGGGTTGGGGATATGAAACATACTTATAACCCTTCATTTTAATATGCACACATCTCGAGGCCTTTAACATTGGGGAATTAATGCATGAGTGTGGGGTGGGCCATAGGCTTTGACTTATGGATTTTGGTGACCTGTAATGAATAAACGAATTTTTCATGTTTGTTAGAGTTTTGATTTATTCATTTATTTTTCGAATTTATCTTTAAAACTTCAAATAAATGAGTTTTCACTTATGCCTTTTTCTTTTCTTTCAGGTGCAGTCTTCAACTTGCTCTTGCCTTTGATTCGGATGTCAGTTTAAAGGACCAGATATATTGTTAGAAAGCTACTCCTAATCACTTTGTGGTGGGAACACCTACAAAATGATCTAATCCAACCATTCCTATACAAAACACCTCCCTGATCTTCATACTTGGATTCTCCTTAAATAATTTGAAGGGTGAAATATTATTTACAACAATTCAAACATAATAATCATAATAATCAAACAGTCCTATAAAAATTTATAGGACCCTAACACAAGGATGATTAAGAGTTTGGAATAAATCTCTCAAATCCTAGTAGCAACTAGGATTTCTTCATCTCAGGAACAAATATTGACAGTAGCCAAGAATTTATCGGCCTCCCCAAAAGTGATAGAAAAACAACATCCACAAGAAGATCTTCACCCTTGTAAACTTGTCAAGGAAACTGAAGAATCATGGACCACATCCAATGGAGAGCAACCATTAGAACCTGAGATTGAAGAATTTTTGACATGCCTATCTGCAGTTCCTCTAAGCACACAAGAGGATAATCATCTAATGCAAGAAGATATGCATGGAACGGTAAATGAGGATATGCCAAATGAGCCAAACAAAGAGGTAAACCAAGAGCATTTTGATTTTGTTGAAAGTTGGTTTCAAGCAATTGTAAGGCCATACCACTCATTCATTCTTCCTTACTTCTTGATTTCATCATTCAAACAATTGGTTCTTCATACTCAGGTGTGATTTGAAGATTATATTCTAAACTTGAGTATGAATGCATTTTTATATTTGTTGTGCACATGGTTATATTGGAAATACTCATATACTTGAGGAGAGGAATTTCTTTTTCTCAAGTAGAGTAGGATAATAAATAAATAAATAAATGTTGCATATAATAGTTAGTTTAGTTCTAAAATATGTTGCAACATCTTTCTCATTTGTTTTGTATAAGTGGGGATATTATTAGCTAAAAAGTAATTAGTTGAAAATGGGAGATCTATGTTCATATTGCATATTTTTGTTGGGGTCCCTTTCAGCTGCATATTGTCTTAATGAAGATTTCCTCTCAATCTTATTTCCAACTACAACATGCTTCAACTATTACTTTTCTTTCCCACTAATTATTTCTTTATGATAGTTAAATTTGTTTCTACTTTTTCTTTTCAATAAAGTAATCTATGACCATTATTTTGGAATCTTTTGTGAAGTTGGAAATGGTTTCATTGCAACATTGTCTAGTTTTGCATACCAATTGTTTAGTACCATATTTCATCTAACCAATATCGAGAATTTTGGTACCAGTTTTCTATTTTGCAAGAAAAGGCAGGATTCAAGGATATTGTTCATTTGGGATGCTTAAATACTGGAAAAACATTTTGAAAATAAGAAAATACATCTTCATCAACATAATGGAACACTTGGGGAGTATTTGATGTTATCTTTCTTTTTTCCTTAAGTTGTTAAAAATTATGCATTCATGATTTACCATTAAGACCACTATTTCATGAAGATGATCGAATAAACAGTGTTTTCCATAGAAGTTGAATCAAATGATAATTCCAAACTATTCATGGCTGATATATCTTTTCTATTCTAGAATTTCATTTCTTTTATTCATATAGATTTTTTATTATCAATACAAAACAGTTGCTCAAAATATAGTTGCCAAAGCATACTAAGGGGATTAAAACAAAGTTAAGAGCTCCATACAATGATACTAATGAGAAAAAAAACAACTTGAATAATATAACCATAACACCAAAGCATGATCTCCGAACATCTTTATTAAGACTTGCGAGAGAATCGATGAAGTCTCTACTCATAGCGAAACATTACTTTAAAGGTGAAAGCATATATGAAAACTATGATTAGTAGGACCTTAGGTGTCTTTTGGTTATTCTTTGGCAGCCTCATCCATTTCACATTAAAAATGACTCATTCATGTTATGTCCTTTGAGTACCTTATGCCTCCAAGACATTATGCAGGTAATCTAAGTCACTCTGAAAGGTGTCATCCTATGCCTTTAAGGGGATTTCTGAAGCTACTCCCCCATCTACCATTGCAAAAGCAATGTCCATAATCTAAACCTAAAATGGTAGGAAACATGGGACTAGAGAATATGGTGTAAAATAGGTTTAAGAGGTTAACCCATCGAGGCTATGGATCTCTGCTGGCAGTGGGTACTGACCTGTGATACCACTAGGCAAACCCATCGGGGCTATGGACACTCGCAGGCAATAGGGCATTCTGCCTAAAGAAGTGTCAACCAAACCAAGTTTTTTTGTCTACGCGTATGCTGGTTACTCTATAGTGTTACAATAAAAAGGAAGCATGTGTGGATGAATTTAAGGGTAAAAACAAACTCCATAAATTTGCTTCTAAAGAATGGCCTGAAGGTAACCTTAAGACCTCTATCATTAGTTTTTCATACTATATCTAAGATCCAATTATCTTAAAATTGGGACCTATGATCATTGACAATTAATAAAACTCAACTGTAAAGCTTATCTGCAATACTTGGATAACTATAAGACTTTAGGATTTTCTTAGTAATGACTAATTTTTCATTGTTTCATCATTTGTTGTGATCATAAAAAAACCTCCATTTCTACAAAGAAGGAGAGACCCTTTAATTTATAATAGGCTTCTTTCTTGAGCATAACACTGTTAAATATTTATGAAATCCTATGTAATGATTTATTTGGAATTTCTTTTATGATTAGTGTTAGTTTTACATCATTTTAATAAATATGAGATGATTTATTTTTGTTCGGTATTCATCTCATTAGTTCCATTGTTTTATTTTTCAGGTTCCTTTGTACTGGGGCCATCTTAGTAACCCTCCTCACTTCTTCAGTACCTCACCTTGATTACATGAGTACATGCAAAACCACAAGCATCGGGGGAGTGGTTGTTGGGACCTTTTCAACATCTTCAGTTCATTCTCTTCAACTTCCTTCAACAAATCAGATTGGCACTCATCAACTCCAGCTCTTCCAGATCATTTAGGACTCTCAACCTTACTCTGCCTCATCTTCAGCTTCACACCACTTCCATTGTAGCCTATGGTACAAATCAAAATTCAAAAGGTATACTTGACGTAAAACATGTTTAAAGGCTATTTAACTCATTAAAATTTAAGGAATATTGATGATTAACCACTTCATATTCCATAAATCTTCACCTTTCCTAAACCACCATTAAACCCCCCATTTCCAAATCCATCCATGCATATTCTAATAAGACCATAAGAATGAAAATCAAAGTATTGTGGTACATGAATACAAAGAAATATCTATGGTGTCTTCTCCTTGTACATCATAAAGCATTCAAAAAATCATCATCTGAAGCTCCCAGTAAGAGGATGAAGTCATTGTCATTTATCTAAGAAACAAACTACAAAGTGAATAATGGTCTTACAAAGTTTCCAACCCTTATCTTCATCCCTATCTTATATCATCCACCATCCCTTCCTAGTCCATATTTTGTTTGTCCTCAATTTTCGCCACCTTGTTGTGAAACATATCAAGTCTATGATGTTTTGAAATTTTACCTTTTATCACCTACACTAAGAAACAATGTCATAGGCGAGGATTTTGTTTGCATGAGGGCATGCAAAGTATTAGGCATGGGGGAGATGTTGGGCCCTGAATATTTCATATCATTCAGTATATAAAGTCTCCATTTATGAGTCGTATGAGTGGTATTCTCACATTTATGATACTTTCCATAACAATTATACCATCAACTTCCACTAAATGAACCTCTTCTACCTTGTGGTTAATTATGATGGATTTCTTATCTTTTTACTGGTTAAATGTGTTTTTAACATGGTTTTATCAATGACGGTTTACTAATATGGTTATGTGGCCAAGAAGAATGTTCGAATATGGAAATTTCTACCAGCTCAGTGACAATTTGGCAGTTCAGTACTTGATTCGATACCAGTTCATCAATTCAATACTTACTTATGCATCTGCACGAATGGAGAAAAAAGTCAAAATTATAAAATATATTTTTATTTTCTCTTACATGGTAAATTAGGTGCCACATGGGCATAGTAAGCTGGTAAAAGCCTTGGAATATACCCAGCTCACACATGTGGCATCCTAACACATGATTTAAGCTAGAGCCAAAAATAGGTGCCAGTTCATCAATTCAATACTTACTTATGCATCTACACGAATGGAGAAAAAAGTCAAAATTATAAAATATATTTTTATTTTCTCTTACATGGTAAATTAGGTGCCACATGGGCATAGTAAGCTGGTAAAAGCCTTGGAATGTACCCAGCTCACACATGTGGCATCCTAACACATGATTTAAGCTAGAGCCAAAAATAGGTGACAGTTTTGGAACTGCCATGTTTTGGCTCAATTTTCGTGCAAATGGTGGAGAATCACAAGAATCTGGAAAATCAATTTTTATAAAACATAACAATTTATTTGGATCTCAAACCATTTCCAAAAATTATATATGGTTTAAAAGTTATAGCTAGTTCTTCGAAGTATTTTTGTATAAAATTTCTACAAAACCCATATTGGAAAATGATTCAAACAAGCAACTTCATGCATGCTTTCCGAGGCCATGGAATTGAATCAGGAAATTCCATGACAGGTTTTTTTTTAAAGCATGACAAATTAAACTCCATACAAACATATTTCCAAAATAAATCATGGTCGAGAATATATCGTTAGTTCTTTAACACCAATTTGTTTAAAATTGCGAAAAAACTAGAATTATGAGATTTTCCTCTAAAATTGTAAATTTAATGAGAAATATTTCGGTGGAAATCACATTGTAATATTTTTGTCGACGGGTTTCGAACCAACGAGTGTGGTTCATCATCACGACAAGTTGAAGAATCAGATCATGGCTATAGGTTAAATAGGGAGAGCAGATCTTCCAACAACTATATTTGACTAGGAAACAACTATATCGGACTCGGCAATTTGACTGAGAAATGACTAAATTTGACTAGTGTCATGCGGAAAGAGTCAATTTTGCGGACAAAACCGACCTCCCTAGAAGCTAAGGCTTTCTAGTGACAAACAAAACAATCAAGCACTATCTTTCCCTAAATATGCATTTAAAATAAAAGCAACCAGGTGTTTAAGGCTTACCTCTAGTCCAACGCTTGTTTGCAGCAGCCAAGCCTCTTCGATCCAGATGAGCTCCTTCTCCTTGAAGCCTACATTCAATAACAAGCAAATGATTACATAGCACCTGAATGACTCATATAATAAAACATATTCATCATAAAGACCAAGGAGTTTATGAAACAAATTATATATAACAACTTGTTGAGAAAAATGAACTTAATTGTATTAATTGGAAACAAAAGAAACCATTACAACCAGTGCCTTGGTATTGTGCAGGTCCCTCCCAGGGTCCAGCAAGAGTTCTCCTTTACTTTGATCAGCTCACCCACTTCCAAATGAAGCTAAGAAAGGATTGGAATCTCTCCTCTCAAGCTCTAAAAGGGAGTCCTAATTTCAGCAACATCTACCCTTAGGAATGTTCAGCTTTCAACCTCCCCTCCCTCTGGCCCAATGCCTGTATTTATAGTGCTTTGGAGGAAGTTAATCAGGTCCACCATCAATGGGATAAGCCCCTCTTTCAATGGGATAGCTCCCCTCTTGATGGGATAAGTTCCTCTTTCATTGGGATACATGAACCATCTCGAGGCGCTCAATACACGTCAAACCATCTTCTATAATGCTCTAGAATTGACCACAAGTAAGTTTTTTGGAGTAAAACTTGCGCCTTTTGACCTTTACAGGAGTACGCACCCACCCCTTTACAGACAGAGCATACAAGTACACAGGTATTATGAACAAGAGGTGCGTACACGCAGGTAAGGGTAAGAGAAACTGCGTAACCAGAGTTATATTGACTTTAAGGACTTTTCTCTCTTTCTTGGAGTTTGACATGAGGAGCAGAGGTATAAGACTTGCCAAGGACGACAATATGACTATTGACGGAGCCATACTGACTACAAATAGTCATGGTGACAAATTTTAGTGTAACAGATTGCCCCGTAAAGTGCGAAGCCTGTAGTAGATTAGGGTTTCATATCATCTAGGAAGGGTGAAGTACTTTATCATTTCAAGGATTATCTTGTGGAGAGCCCAGTTGGAATCTACAAATATTCAACACAAAATACATATATGAGATCATATCATCGCTGAGGTAGGAATTCCCATACTCAGATCAAAAATTTTAACTAACAAACTAACTACTACTCTGATACAGGAATGATTTCGTAGTACATCATAATCATAGACTCATGTAGACACAGTATGGACGCAGCCATCTGTTTATAGTTAGTCTACTATATAATGAATACAAAACTCCTCGCAGCCTGGATGGCGGAAACTAGATCCAGGGTCTTCATTTCTACTTCCCGAAATAGTACGATTCTATCCATGCGAATAAATGAGTTGATGTCGAACATGGTAGAAACCACTTGATTACCAGTCAATGATGTAAACTGTTAACAAGTGTGAGAGAGACCACCAGTGATGTCAATGGTTCTCAAAGTACCCAGTACAATACATGAGATGTGAATGAATGTGTTGATGTCGAACATGTCATGGAATCCTTCGATCGAAATTCAATGATGTAAACTGTCGTCAAAGGCGAGAAACCTGCCATTGATGCATGCAGATTTCAAGGTACTGACGATTTCTAGATCATCTTTCTAGATAATGTGCTGATGTCGATAGAAAGCGATCCGTCGTAGGCAAGACCACAACACGAAATCACAGATCAAGTTGAAGAAATGTAGCTGTAAGGACTGACTCAGGGATGGTCAAGATGGATGACAGGTATTTTGCAGATGAATGGTTTGTTTGCAGTGACCTCTTGAACACATAACGACACAACAGATGGCTTGGTGACCATTGACCCAAAGTTAATAGCCGGAACCCGGCTGAAGACTTTCAATGTGGTTTGATCAACTGTGAGGCAAAGGATTTCCCAACCCAGGTGAATGAAAAGTGTCGTGTTCAAGAGTGGTGATAAGGTTTCTCTGAGACGAAGGATAACAAATAGGCTCATTTTTCTCTCTTTTCCCCCACCATTTCTGGCAAGTACCTCTTTATTTTTTAACAAGCTTGAGGAGGATAACATTTGCTTGATTATAATCTCATCCTTCGGATGAGTCCAACTTAGTTTAGATTCGAACCCTAAGAAGGAGTGGTCCGTTCCTGTTTGTAATCGAACAGGTCCTTTACTGTGAAATTTTAACGAGTCCAGTATAGGAGAAACTCGGCGTTTTTCAATTTTAGAGAGTCTAAAAAACTTAAGAAGACTCCAGGGTTGACCTTTTTCGCAAATTTGTGTCTCCCAAGCCCGAAAAAGTATAAAATAATACTTGAGAGAACCGCTTGATCTTTACGACCAAGGAGTACTTTCATGATTAGTGTCTCTGACCTGAAAAGTAAAAAGCGATCAAAGACACGTCGTTTTATTTCCAATATCGAATTTGAAATGACAAAAATCCGGCAATCTTTTCATGTTTTTACAGTCAGACAAGGGCTATAAGAGGACCGTCTTTTAATTCCGTTTTAACGAGTGTAAAAGAAACGCTCGGCAATCTTTTCATGTTTCAGGAGTCAGAAAAGGGCTTAAAGATGACTCTGATGTTTTTGTTTGTAAAAAATGACAATTTTCCCTGAAAATCCTTTATCCTGCACAAAAACCAACACATTACTCATACCTGTTGACGATAGATAAAAATACTTTGAAAAATACCTTTTCATGGTGAAAAATAAACAAATTTACCATTTATTTACCCAAAAAACCTATAAAAAGGGATTTTACCAATTCATTTTTACCATTTTACTGTTGAGGAGAGAAAAAGGGCTTTTGGCAAGAAACTTCCCGTGGACATTGCGGAGAATCCGACCGTCGAAACCGAACGCCGTCTCTTTCAGGTATTCTACAACATCCTCCTCTTCATTTTCATCCGTTTAGAATTCATTTTTAGGCCCATAATTTCATTTTTTGGAGGCTTTGGGGTTTCAAGGACTGCCTCTCGGGGTACGCAGGTGTCACACTAGGGACCTGCGTACCCCGACATTTTTTCAGTTGGGAAAATGCCGGGCATACACACCTTGCCTTAAGGGAACCCGCGTACCCACGCTCTGTTCCTAAAGGCGGGGTGCGTACCCCGCAAAACGAGTTTTCAAACCCCAATTTCTTCAAAATGGACCAAAATTTTTTGATTTCATTGAATCTAACAAATGTTTTATGGTGTGTAGATTGTTCACCATGCTTGATTGGCGCGAGAGAGAGCACGAAGATGTTGATTTGGCCACCATTAATCATCAACCGTCAATTGATGCTTTGAAGGCATGCGGCCTTTATAAATACTGGGCCATACCTGGCATGAGGGCCCAAGTGAGATTTCTGGAATGGCTGGTAGAAAGGTGGAATGTTCAGGACCAGTGCTTTTATATTGGAGGGCACCAGCTCGAGATAGAGCCCTCAGATATTTACTTTCTCACTGGTTTGCCCAAAAGAGGCGAACACTTGACTCTGTTCGGAACTAGGCCGGGTGGCCAGTCCATCGCTAGTCTCCGACTAGAGTGGTGTAACACTCAGAACCAGGAGAAGGGGATAGAGATCAAAACTATATCCTGCCCTGAACTTATGGTGATTGCCTTTACAGTTACCAGACTTTGCGGGGCTGCCGCTTTGCACATTGCCACTGGATCCCAGATGCGGATGGCGATTGATTGCTATCGAGGTACCATTTTTAACTGGTGTGATGCTGTGTTGGCCAATGTAAAAGGCCAACTGACTCGAGCAAAAAACGGACAGCTGAAGACTTTTGGTTATGGGCCTTTAGTTGTGAGTTTTGGCTTAGAGAGGGTTCCGATGCTGATCCCACAATAGCTCACTGTTGGTGTTGGGCTTCCTCGAGAGCCCAAATTGATGCGATGGGTTGCGGTTATGGCCCGTCATCCTGACGAGGGAACGGAGGTTGTTCGATTTACTCCGGAGTACTTTCACTGGTTAGAGGACCAGGTCTTTTCTATACAGGATTTTCCTTATGCCGGCGTTGATTTTCGTGGAGATCCGGACATGATTCTTCCACCGGGAGAACAATAGGATGATACAGGTAACTTCATTTTCCACAAGTTTTTAAACTATATATTTTTTTGTTTTTATATCGTCTCAAAACTGATAGTAATAATTTTCAAAATGCAGATGTAGGCCCACGTCGTCCAGCCAATCTCCAACCTTTCGAGAGGAGACTACCAGTTGCAGCGGCACCGGCCCCACAGGATGAGGCCACAGAGACTTTAGCTGAGTTGGAGCACGACCTAGAGCGTCTTACAGCAGATATACCGGAGACTACTATAGATGATATTCCTATCAGGCTTCAGCGCTATGTAGTCGGGGTCCCAGGACCTTTTAGGAGGTTCTTGTGTAGGGTAGCCCGTGCAGTGGTGTCATATAGAGATCATCACCAGTGATTGGATGGTCATTTTTGTAGACACATGTGACATTTTGATTTTTTGTACTTATCATTTTTGCCGATCATAAGGTGTTTTTTCAACCTATGATCGAAGACGATGTATTTTTTGACACACTCCTATCTATATATATATCATTATTACCGGCTTATCTTGTAAATCATGTTATGGAATGATTTTAAATTTACATGTATGATTATTGCAAATGTCTATTTAACATTCGAGAAGCAATTGCATCTGCCAATGTATTTAAAGACCTTGGAATATGTTGATATTCAATGTAATCAAACTCACGTTCCAAGAGACGCACTCTCAAAAATAACCTTAATAACACTGGATTTCTAATGGCATACACTCTATTAAGCTGTAATACAACGAGTTCAGAATCTAACCTCACTATCAAACTCCGAATCCCAAATGAAATAGATTCAGACAATAACTCAATCACTGCACTGTATTCTGCAATGTTGTTTGTTGTTTGACCGAGGCTTACCCCATGCATAGAAACTAACTCGTCAGAGGGCGAATAGATAACCCAAGCTGCGGAAGAGATATTCCGTGTACTACGACAAGCACCATCAGCGAAACCAATGTATGTTTGGAGAGGCATCGACATCTGCATCATCAAGAGTAAAACCAAGATAAGCCAGAATAACGACAAAAACACACTTTCTAAGCTAAGCACACTGTCTAAACTAACAAACACACCAGCTAGAAAGAAAAACTAACCTAACTAAAAATCTCCATACCCAATCTTTTAAGCATAATACCTCTTTAGGTAAAGTCCATTTCTGGGTTTACCCAAAGAGTCCCCGTCAAAGTCTACCAGCTCATAGGCCCCTTTTGCAAGCTTTCGCTTGAAAATATAGGGCCCATGCCACATAGGAACGAATTTTCCAGCACCTAATTTATCATTAGCTTGATCATATAATAACACTAGGTCTCCTTCCGAAAAATTTCGAGGGGTCACATTTCGATCATACTGAGCTTTCATTCGTTTTGCGTGAGTCTCGATCGCCAATGCGGAATCACGTTGATTCTCATCTAATTGAGCTAAGTATAATAAACGCTTCTCCTCTTCGGAAGTAGCTGGAAGTAACTCAATGGCCATTTGCAGTGACGGGATTTCGCATTCAATGGGTAGCACAGCTTCCAATCCATAAACTAGTTGGAAAGGAGTGAACCCTGTTGATGTTTTCACTGAGGTTCGGTACGCCAAAAGCGCTGAAAATAACATGTTGTGCCAATTCGACCGATGGATACCAATGATTCGTCGGATCATGATAACTAAAACTTTGTTGATGGACTCAACCAGACCATTCGCTTGTGGATAATAAGGAGTTGAACTATCGTGACGCAAACCAAGCTGGCCCGTAAGTTCTGTCATCATAACGTTTCGAAAATGGCGCCCATGGTCAGTGATTATCGCTTGTGGGACACCAAACCTAGCAATTATATGATTGAATACGAAAATTGCAGTTGTCTTGCCGTCTGCCTCGAATGTAGGCATCGCCTCGGCCCACTTAGTAAAATAATCAACCGCAAGGATGATATACGCATGCCCCCGGCCGAGTGAGGGTTACATGTAATAAAATCGATACCCCATTTGGCAAAAGGACCAACGGCAATTATAGGGTGGAGAGGAGCAGGTGGAGCGCGCATCTTTCGATCAAACACTTGACAGTTGTGGCATTTTCGGACCGCAGTAATACAATCTTTAAACAAGGACGGCCAGAAGTAGCCAGCGCGCAATATCTTTTGGGCTGTGGCATACCCAGACATATGACCGCCACATGCTCCAGAGTGACAGTCATTTAGAACCCTTTCAGCCTCTTCGTGAGTTAAACAACGTCGAAAAATAGAGTCCGCCCCACGGCGATAAAGAGTATCTCCAATAATTTTGTATTGTTGGGACTGGAATCGAATTTTTCGACGTTCCGACTTTGAAGCTTCGGGCCGAAAGGATTGGGTCTGGAGATAGACGATGATATCCCCATACCATGGATCTAAAGTGCTGATTAGAAACAGAGATTCGTCCGCAATGGGCTCCTCTGCCACAGTTTCCGTGTCAGCACGCGGGAAGTCACACATTAACTCTGCAAAAACTAAAGATTTCTTAGACTTAGATTTCTCAAAATCCAAGTCGAACTCCTGCAGGATAACAATCCATTTAGAGTACTTGCCCCCTAGCAATTGTTTAGTCAAAATGTAGATCATAGGGTTGCAATCCGAAATGACTGTAGTTTTACGGAGTAAAATGTAGTGACGAAAACGTTGGACAGCTTGAACGGCTGCCAATGCCAATTTCTCCACATGCGAGTATTTTAGCTCAGTGGGATTTAACGTCCTACTAAGGTAATATATCACATGTTCCGTTCCGAATTCGTCTTCCTGAACTAAGACCATTCCAATGGTGGAATGGGAGGCGGCGAGGTACAAAAAGTAATCCTGGTTGTAGTTGGGAGGATGCAACAATGGTGCATGGGTCAACGCGTGTTTGAGTGCATCAAAAGATTTTTGAGCTATCTCATCCTAAGAGAATTGAGCGTTCTGTTTCAACAACCGTGTAAAACCCTTTGTAACCTTGGCGTAGTTAGGAATGAATCGTCGTAAAAAGTTTGCTTTCCCCTGCAAACTTTGGAGTTGGCGAAGACTCAAAGGAGGAGGCAATTTGATGATAGCTTCTACCTTCGAGGGATCGACGCGAATGTCGGCTTTCGAAACTACAAATCCTAGTAATCGACCCACTTCTATACAGAAGACACATTTGTGTGGGTTCAACCGAATACGATAATGCCTACACCTCATAAAGATTGCTCGTAAATGGACAAGGTGGTCAGCTCTATGTAACGAATGAGCAGGCAAATCATCGAGATACGGTTGCACAATGTGTTTGATGTCATGAAACGCATAAGACATCGCCCTTTGAAAAGTTGCTCTGGCGTTCTTAAGCCCAAAAGGTAATTTGCAATAAGCAAATGTCCCCCATGGACAAATGAAAGCCGTTTTTGGTTGATCGGCAGGTAGAATATTGATTTGATTGTAACCGGAAAAATCGTCCATAAAGGAAAATATTTCACTGCCGGCACAATCATCAATGATTTGATCGATATAGGGTGTTGGGTAGTTGTCCTTTGGACAAGCTCAATTAATGTCCCTATAGTCGATGCATATTCTTATTGTTCCCTATTTTTTGTTAACCGGAACAATATTCGATACCAATCCGTTAACGGGATCAGATAAATGAAACCTGCTTTCAACAGCTTTTCAACTTCTGCTTTAATTGCAGCAGCTTTTCGTGGGTGAATCTGACGCAAACGTTGCAAGACGGGTTTAGCATCCGGGTAAGTCTTGATCTCATGAACAACAATCGCGGGATCAATTCCTGGCATTTCCTCATAGGACCAGGCAAACACGTCACGGAATTCTTGAAATAGGGCCTTGTATATTTGAATTTCGTCATTTGTACACGAGGCACCTATATGAATGTTCTCAACAATTCCACGCTTAACTGAAATGTCAATGGGAATTGTTAGCGCTTGAATTTGGCCTCAGGCTGAAAAAGACAAAATCCAAGGCAACATCAAACCACTTAGCCTCGTAGCTAGCCCTACAGGGCAGGAGAGGGCTCTCTCCAGGTCTATCTCGGCGAAAGGTTTTCAAAGGGTTGAGATGACCTAATAAAGAACACTGATTTTAGGCTAGTAAACTGATTGAGAAGGTTTGATTTCAGATTTTTAGGGTTTTGGTGGAAAACAGGGGGAGAGCAATTTTGGGTGCGGGGATGAGACACAGCTTTTGCAGAGGTCTTTTTGGGGCAAGGTAGGAGATTGTCTTGATGCCTTTGATTTAAGTGAATGGATAGGAATGACCAGTGAGGAGCTAAAGAGAGCAAGAAACTTTCGAGAGTTCTCTTTAGACAGAGGAAAACATAGATATTAAGCAAACTTAAAGGCAGAGCATACAAATTATGAATTCTACCTTAACACTTCATTTACTTAATGTGCAGAAAAGAAAAGTGGGAAAATGATACACATAACAAATCTTAAAAGTACATGAGAGAAGCACACCATCAACACAAATAACCACAGGAATCCCAAATAGTGCTGCAAAACCCTGGTCTTTCCTTTGCCAAAATTGCAGAGATACAAAGTGTAATACAATAGAAGCTTATCCCTCAAGAGTCCAACCATGAAAATGACTAAGAAAATACATAATATAGGAAAGCTAACACCTTTCCTTGCCTCTAGGGGTCGAGCTCATCATCCTAGGAGCTGTTTCAACCAATTCTAAACTGAGCACTACAATCTAGGCAATCAAAACAACTTGCCTCTATAAGCTAGGAAACCAATTCATTCATTAAATTTTTTACTTTTTATGAATGAATCTTCTAGAAGAGATAAATAAGTGCCATGACATCATAAAATTACATCAATTACATCAAGGAGGATGAAAAATCACTCCAAAAAGTCAAAACTAGTCAAATCTGCGTTTTGCTGAGCTGTAGGTGAAAATCTGGCAAACTTCCCTGATGCGTAGCGCCCTAATCCTGAACGCGTAGCGCGCCTTTGAGCCAACTTTTGAGGCACTTCCCGGCATCCAAATGAGGCAAAAGTAGGCTTGTTGGAAAGGTCTGGATGTCTACTTTCCAACCCAAGTGGAATTTCTCAATTTGGTGTCCATTTGCCCCTCCAAAATTGCAATCTCCCAAGACTACTCCCTGTGTGTCCAAAAAGTGGCAGAAAGTCATTTTTTGCATGCTTTTTGACCTTCTGAGGGCTCAAAACCTGATGAAATGTCTTGGTAATTGCTGAGAAAGTGTAATTTGTCATGAAAAATCCAAAAATGCTGAGTTTTTGAGGAATGGACTTGCCCATCTTCAGGGTAGCGCGCGGCGCGCTACGCGTTGAGAGCAAAAACCTGTGTGTGGCACAAAAAAGTCAAAATTGACCAAAATTGCTCAAAATTTCCTGAAATTTGAGCTGGAAGTGCATCATTGAGCACCATGCTCCTCCAAGGAAGCCTCAGCCAAAATATGAAGGGGATCGGGCCTTTTCCTCCGTTTTAGTGCCTTGGCCAACCGTCCTTTGAGCACCTTCATTCTTGCCTTACACACATGCATTCGAGCCCAATAGTGATTCTTCATGTGTCGGAGCATGTCCTTTTCCGTGTTTGCCTTGGCCAGAAACTTCTCCAAATGAGTATTGACCCGGATGAGCATAGCCTCTCGCTCAATGGGTGTCAAATCACCGGGTCTCTTGCGAGCCAAGTTGCGGTCTTCATGGATCCTCCGCAACTCATCAAGAGAGTGTTCATCCTCTAATTGCTTGTTGCGCTGCTCTAAATAAGTAATTGTCCAGTTTTCCATCTCCAATTTTTGCTACAACAAGTCATTTTCAGCCCTTAGTTGCTGGATGATCTCCTTTTCAGCCCTTGAGGAATGGACTTGCCCATCTTCAGGGCAGCACGCGGCGCGCTACGCGTTGAGAGCAAAAACCTGTGTGTGGCACAAAAAAGTCAAAATTGACCAAAATTGCTCAAAATTTCCTGAAATTTGAGCTGGAAGTGCATCATTGAGCACCATGCTCCTCCAAGGAAGCCTCAGCCAAAATATGAAGGGGATCGGGCCTTTTCCTCCGTTTTAGTGCCTTGGCCAATCGTCCTTTGAGCACCTTCATTCTTTCCTTACACACATGCATTCGAGCCCAATAGTGATTCTTCATGTGTCGGAGCATGTCCCTTTCCGTGTTTGCCTTGGCCAGCAACTTCTCCAAATGAGTATTGACCTGGATGAGCATAGCCTCTCGCTCAATGGGTGTCAAATCACCGGGTCTCTTGCGAGCCAAGTTGCGGTCTTCATGGATCCTCCACAACTCATCAAGAGAGTGTTAATCCTCTAATTTCTTGTTGCGCTGCTCTAAATAAGTAATTGTCCAGTTTGCCATCTCCAATTTTTGCTGCAACAAGTCATTTTCAGCCCTTAGTTGCTGAATGATCTCCTTTGACTCTAGGCTAGGAGAAATAATATCAAGGTCAACAACATCTATGCCTGGAACACCTGATGGCCCCTCATCAATCTTGGGCTGCTTGCCTCTCTCTGGTACCTATGCTGCTGTCGAAAGTGAGGCCCCTTCCACCTGATGTGGAGATAACACTCGATGTGCTGATGAAGAAGGCGAGACCCCTTCCACCTGATGTGGAGATAATACTCGCCGTGCAGATGCAAATAAGACCCTGTGGCCTCTCTGATATGTAACATAATGAGGAGTGCTAACATGCTCGGGCTCTGGAATATCAAACTGATGTGAAGGCCCTCCCTCATCACGGACAACCTCAGGAGGTGGCTGTGGCACTGTGAACAAGTCACGAGAAATGAAATCCTCCCATGGAATACCCTGTTGTGCCAACTGATGCATGACCACAATCTTGATCAGTGCATAATGATAAATGCTCTTGTGTTGCTGTGCTGGGCTCTTTCTTTGCACCAAGGGCACCATCCTCTCTATATTTCGGCACATGAAAAATGGAATGTTCATCATTCGTACCCGTGTGAAATGCATCAACAAACGGATATGGTACGAATACAAACGTGAAAATCTGCCCTCACAAGTGAAATAGCGAATGATGATCTTCATCATAGGTGCATACTCGTCTCTTAAGAATCTGAAGGGGAAAACACCAATTAGGTACCTCATATATGCAGGTTTGATATATGGATCATAATGAAATCTGTCCAACGGCTGGTGCTTGCTCCATTCTTCTCCAATATTGGGTATCCCTGTTGCTTGAGCAACAATCTCAGGTGACAATGTGAAGTCCACTCCTGCAACATTCACATGACCATTGTGAAAATATAGGACAAACAAGCGGGCCAATTCCTTGTGGTGTTGAATTTGGGATATTCTTTCACAATATTCATAGCATGATAGATATCGGAAACATGACACTTCAAGTGGACAAGCTTGTAGATAAGCCAAAGAGGTGGGTTTCTCCCTGACATGCTGACCACCCTTACCACCCCTGTGATGCCTCCTTGGCACCTCTACCTCTGGTGTTGATTCACGGTCATCACTTTGCTCATAATCTGTTTCGGTTTCTGACATGGTTTTGGAGGCAAGTGACTGAAAAATAATGCTGACTGTGCACCCAATGAACTGTTGTTTTGACTTGTTTGAATGCTGTCACCAAGGGGACAAACACACATGGGAAATGTTAGGGAAAAGGGAAAATTTAGGGGATTAGGGAAAACAAATGTGGAAGGAAATGTTAGGAAAGGAACATGGAACATATACAATCATAATTTGTAGGATTGTAATGGGAAGTAGGGTTTAGGAAATTTACATAGGATTTTAGGAATTAATAGGGTTTAGGGATTTTAATGATTTTTAGTAGGGAAATTATATGATTTGCATGGGAAATGTCAAGGAAAATGGTGAGGAAAATATGGGGAAAGAGGAATGGGAAAATGGGTAACCTTGGGCAGCAAATTTCAATGAAACCCTAACACATTTGCATTTTTAATATTTGATACAGCAAGGTAGGGTTTTACTCCATATTAGCATGGCATTTTTGCATTTTCATTGCTCATTCATCTTAGCCAAACCAAAAATCACCATGATTAGAGGCCTACCTGAAAAGATTTGGAGAGAAAAGCAGTTTTGGTGGCTTGCTGGCGATTTCCTGAGCAAGAAACCCAACGCGTAGCGCGCCCAGCCTGATGCGTAGCGCGCCTCCCAACGCATAGCGCCTGAGTTAAATTGAACTGGAAACTGCGCGCTGATGCGTAGCACGCCCCCCAACGCGTAGCACGCCTCTTCTGATGTGTAGCGCGCTGCTGCAACTGCTCAATTCGCCCAATGAACTTTGAACCCGTCTTGACAAGTATTCTCTTGGAGTGTTGAGAGGAAAATGAATTACCAATCAGGGATGGCATGCTTTTATAAGCTTCCCTTTAATTTTTTACTTGCCCAAAACCCACTTTGTAATGTTTTGAATGTTGACACTTTTTGCTTTAATTGGCTCTGACCTTTAATTTCATTTCTTTGAAAAATTGGTTGAAATGATGATTTCTTCTGAAAATTTTTGCAGGGATAGCTTCTGGGATGCTTTGGCAAAGGAGACCAAGGCTGCACTTCGGCATTTGAAGAATTTGAAATTTTGAGAAATTTTACAAAAATGAGATAATGACCTTGTTTTCAAAAACAGAGTTTTTGAGAACAAGGCAAAAATTTAGTTGTACAATGATAAGAAATGTTTAATGAAGGACATCCCTCTGGCCTACTGGTCCTTGATGACCTCTCAAGACAAAATTAGACTCAACCCTAGACCTAAGACCTTAAAACTTAAAGCAAAATGAATGACCCTTTGAGGACTTTATTTATTTGAACAAACCTGAACCAGCAGTGCCAAACAAGAGGGGAATAACGACATAAACTCCTTCCACCGAGATTATGGCATGCCTAACGGAATGCAACATGATCACACTGATGAGACACCTAACTATGAAATGCAAAGAGCTTTGATCTCTGGTGGAGGGCTACTAGACCGACTCTAACAGGAATAGTTCGAGAGATATTTCCCAAATTCAACTCTGAATCAGGATGTTTCACGGGATTCTGAGCTTCCTTGACATATTCAGCTGTAAAAACTGATGAGAAATCATTTTCAAAACGATCATCCTCAGGTAAAAACGAAGATCTATGATGGAGATCGTCCCACGGTAAATCGTCTATACACAGGACTTCACGAAGTTGCTCGTCAGATGACACAACTTCGGGAAACGCTATTAACTCCGAGGTTGATGTGAAAAGAGATTCCTCACGGACCACATTCATTTGGTCGATTTTGGTTGAACACGGGTCGGTAAAAGACTGCACGGCTTCATAGGCAATTTCATATGGACTCAAAGGCATAGAATTACCAAATGAGTCTATTTCAGATTCAGAAGGAACGATCCAAGGATCGTCGTAATAAATAGTGTCTGATGTAATCATATGAATGGTTGCAAATGAAGATGATGCGTTGAGCGGAGGAAAAGGAAAAGTTCCCAGTAAACCGGCATCTTTAACTAATCCTACACCAACATCCTTATATGGGATAGTCATTTTACCGACATGCTGGATACTCTCTGAAGAGGTTGGGTCGGATGAAAAGTAAGTCAGTTGGTCTATGGTTACGATCTTTCCATTATGGGGGAACTTTATTACTCGAAAGACCGATGAAACGACCGCTGTCATAGCGTAAGTCCAACTTCGACCCAAGAGAAGGTTGTAGTCTAGAGGGGCATCAACCACCTCCACATCTAGACTAACGGTTTTTCCTTCAACCCCTATAGGCAAATCCTGTAGAATGCCAAAAGGACGGAACCCACGGCCATCAAAGGCCTTAAGAATTGTCGGGGATTGATTTAGTGAAGGAGAACCAAGCGATCTCCAACACTGCATCGACATAATACATGTGGAAGCTCCCTCATCAATTACAGTCCGATGAATAGGTCTGTTTTTTACTATCACTGGGATCTGGAAAGCCATTTGATGAGGCAAACGCGGTGTACTATTTTCTAGATCAAAGATTATTAGGTTCGGGTCGTGAACATCAACAGCTCCTATAGCCGACAAAAGTAATTTTCGTTGTGTTGGGCATGATTGCAGCACTTCCAAAGCCGACATTGCTGAGGGTGAAACAGCTAAATCCTCAACAATGTTGTAATTCTGGGCTGCTCTCGCATGTGGATTGAAAGCAGACCTTCGAAGTACACCCTTGGCGGGCGGTTTGATTACTAAGTCTGGGTTAGGCTTCGCGATCTGTAGTGGATCGGAACCGGGAGCTGAGGTTGATGGATTAGAATGAGAAGATTCTGCTTCTTTCGATCCATCAACAGGACTTTTACTACCATAATCTTGCGATCGAGTCGCAATCCTTACATGAGACATCATCAATATGGGTTCTTCAGTGGCGCTCGAGGAAGAACCTATCATTTTGCTATCTTTTGGAAATGGATCCTTCAAGACAGCAGGAATTAGGGAACCTTTGACGATTTTCACAACCTCTGCTCGATGAGGGTAGTCTCTTGTAAAGTGTTCTTCTTCACAAATAAGACATGGATAACGAGGCTTGCGCTTTTCATCATTGGATTCTGCCTTTTCAGTTTTCTCCTTTGGAGTTTTGTCTGCTTTATTCTTCTTCTTGCTTTTCTTCTTCCCACCGGATTTTGATTTAGCCGTAGATGACTCTACAACGTGAATATCGGCGGAGAGTTCAGCAGAAGAATCTCCTGTCGGGGAGTCTGGTAAGGTTATAATTGGAGAAGAATTCTTTGAGGATTTCTTCTTACTTTTAGTGTTCACCGTACCAATCATGCCATCAGTAGCATGAGACCCTGAAGGAGTAGCAGCGATTTGATTTGACTTTGGAAGATCTGGGATCTTTTCGTGTAACGTACCTGACTGAGTATAAACTAAGTCAAGGTACTGCGCTTGAGCAATCACTTGCTCCTCAGTAACTACTCCGGCCTTAGCTACGTCTTCAGTAATCTTCGGTAATAATGATTTAACAAACCATTCAGCTAAGATCTGGTCCGGGATAAAAACTTTCACTAACCGCCTTCGACGTCTCCATTCATGAATATGATCGGAAATATAAGTGGACGTCGATTGTTTTAATGAAGTTAGTAACTCCGTGCCATTATCATATCTGACCGGCAACTGAAAATGAGTTAAAAATGAAGTAGCTAACTGGCTAAAATTATAAAAAGAGGCCCGTGGTAACTCAATGTACCACTTGGCCGCGAGACCAATGAGAGTGCGCTGGAAAAGACGTAAGCGGATCAAATCATCCGAGATGGAATTAGAGGCACACCAGAGGTGGTAAGTCATCACATGATTCGACGGGTCCTCTCCAGACTTACCCTCGAACTTGGGAATGTCACTGGGCAACTTATTCGGCATTGGCGGCCAAAACGGAAGATAATTGATTGGATCGTTCGTTAGGCGTGACAAGTCTGGTAAATCCAAAGTTGCGATAAACGGCAGCTGCCGATTAGGATCCCTAAAACTCTGGGTCATTATACCAGCCCCAGGAGGAGGATATCCAGGATAACTAGGAATAGGAATCGCATTCAGGATATTGTATCCTCCTGGAAAACCAGGATTAATCGGACCGTACTGGGGTTGTTGTGGTTGTTGATAAGTGTACCCAGGATACGGTTGATACTGGTAAACTAGCTGCTGGACAGCAGGACCGAATTGGTACTGTCCTTGGTACGGTTGATAAGTGAACTGTGGTTGACTTGTGACAACCGTACTTAAACCAGGTTGTCCTACAGGCATCTGAACCGTAGTCTCAATCGTGGACCCAGACGATGGTAAAGATGTCTGAGGAGTAGATACAGGGACAGTAGAAACCAGAGCTGTCGATACTCCAGAAGTAAGTGTGGTAGATGGAACAGATGTCGCAGTAGTTGCAGCAGTCGTTTGAGATGGAGTACGAGGCGAAATAGGCCCAGACTGAGAAACTACCGAAGGTACAAAAGTTTGAATATTAGACTGGACTGGTTGCTGGGGTGAACCAGAAACTAAGGGTTGTCCAGTTTGAGATGACAACTGTACACTTGGCTGCAACACCTGTTGAACTTGCTATGGATCCCACACTATGTTTATTCCGGGGTATTGACCCATAACAGGTTGAGGATATTGAGATCCATAACCGGGTTGAGGGTAGGATTGATAATTGAAAGGCACATTTCCCGTACCTTGAACATAAGATTGACCTTGGGGTGGTTGGAAACCTTGACTCGAGTACTGACCTTGGGGCAGATACCCTTGAGGCATGTACTGATACTGGGGTTGACCTTGAGCTATAAATTGATACTGGGGTTGACCTTGGGGTACGTATTGAGTCTGGGGTTGACCTTGAGGAATGTAATGTACCGTAGGCACGTACTGTCCTTGAGGTTGCCCCCCAGATGCAAATTGTGTACCCTGAGGTTGCCCCCCAGGCATTAATTGAGGCTGCCCCCCAGGCGGTAACTGGCCACCTTGAGGTTGAGAAGCGGGAATAGAACCTGACATCATAAGAATGTCTTCTACGCTCAACGGCTTTGCACCATTGCTTCCAGTGAACATCCTTTGTTCAATGGGTTGAGGAGATGCTCCCGAAAAAGTACCAGATAGAGACTGATACCCAGCAGGAACAGAAGGACCGCCGTACAAAAAAGATTCAGGCGATTGAGTAAACATGGACGACTGACCTGACATATTTACGGGAGTATAAATACCCCTAGGTGGATAAGAAACACGAGGTGGTGAAAAACTTGACACTGAGTTGTCCAAATAATTAGTTAAAGAAAGATACCAAGTAGTACTTCTAGGAGGACTGTAAAAAATGGATTCACGCTCCCTTAGATCAATAGTAGGTTGATCTTCAGGGATAGGAACGCCTATTTCTTCTTCCGGAGCAAGCTCTTCAATAGCTATCAAACCAGAAGGAAGATTTTCGGTGATGACTCTTTCTACCCTAGGTGAATTAGGAGCACTAGAAGTTGGAGAGACTAACCGCGATGTTGGAGTAACAGGTTCAGATATCTCGGGTTCTTCGCCTATATCACTAGTAGATGAAAAACTACCAACAAGCTCGGAAACCGAAACAGCTTCAGGATTATAACCTGTTTCTAGACTTTGGTAATCAGGATGAACAACCAACGAAGACTCTCCTTCTTCAGGTGACCCTACTTTACTGCCACTAGGAGTTACGAGGACTTTCAAACCTTCGTAATGGCCCGGGACGTCTTCAGGAGGTTGGCCCCGAAGTCTACGGGACTTCCTCAACAAATCAGCCACGGTTACAACCTCAGGAGACTGGCCCCGAAGTCTACGGGACTGTCTTGGTAATTCAGCCACAGCTAAAAACTTTTAACTACTGCACACGCAAACAAAGTAAAATCTCAAAGCAAACCGCCTAAAGTCTCTAAAGAACCAAACAAATTCGAATCACACGCCTAAAGAATCTAGGGCGTCAAAGCACACACAAACAGTAACCTTCCGGACCGAAAACACTAGTTGGTGATGAAATCCAACATCGCCGAATTCAGTACAGAAGTGGCGGGTGGAACAGTTACCCCGGCAACCTGCTTAATGAATAGACTGGACCAAGTTCCTCCACTTTAACCGTCTCGAGTGAAGTGAACCCCCCAGAAAATCCAAGTGAGTCTAGCCGACATCTGCTCCAGGTACAGTGGGATCTTCCCTCCACCGTCACCTTAGGAAGAATCCTAAAGATAATAGTCACTAAGGTCACCAACAGCAACAAATATACCTGGGGGAACAGTCTACGATCTGATAGCACGCAAGGGCAGAGTAACAAGCTCAATCCCCTTGTCGGCTCCTTGAAAATAATCCAAGGTTTACCGACAAGTGACCCCAGGCTCCTCGACAATGGTTAATCCGAGGTTTACCGTTTGTAGTACGTGCGTATCTGGCGTCGTTCCCAATGAAGGAGGATTGATTCCCTCACTGGTTCGGACACGATCTCGTGCTTCTCCTTTAAGAGGAGCTTTCCCATAGTACAAATGAAACAGGTGGATTTATCCTACCACAAGATAAGCTACTTGTTTGGTTTTATTGTCTTGGAGAGTTAACTACTCTCCTACTCCAAGACACTAGCCTGATCTATATTGGTGTTTCAGAGCCCTAGTAAATAAAAAGTTACTAAGTTGATTTTACTTTAAGCGTTAATTTTTATGGCTTTTCTTTAGGACAAAAGGTAGCGGAGATGAAATTGATGGTGTGTAGACTCGACTCAAATCCACTAAAAAGATGCACCTAGGATGAAACAAAACAATCTTTCCTTTTCAATGAATTCCCTAGCTAAGAGAGTTGGAGAATGCAAAATTTATAAAGACAACTTTCTTCGCAATGAAAATCAAAGAAACAATCTCTTTATCTTTTCCAAAGCACACAACACATGACCACTAATTATTTCACAAAAGCTTCCTTTCTCTTTTCAAAGACTTCAAACGCTACTAAAGCAAACTTTCCTCAAAAGAGATTTTGTATTTTTCCTATTTTAACAAAGCATGTAAACCTGCTTAACAAAAATCAATTTTAAGATCTATGAAAATCAAATCAAGAAATCTACTTGAAAGCAAATCTAAGAGAAATTTACCTAAAAGCAAATCTAATGAGGTAAAAGCCTGCAAAATATAATTCCAGGATGTTTTACTCAGTTACAATCCAACCAAGGACTATTTCATGCAGAATCATAAACTAGTCAAAAACAAAAAACAAAAAGTTCTTGTTCTTTTTCTTAAGAATGAAATTCATAGCTTAACCGACAAGCCTTCTCGAAATTCCGCAAAGAGACAACACAAAGGTAGGTTTCTCACAAAGGTGGATTTTACGAAAGGTCCGACTCCTAAGAAGACTGAAAAGACCAGGGAGATCCAAGGTTTTTACAACTTCTAAAGCCAAAGTCACTACAAGACCAATTCAAAAATCAAACCTAGGGCTAGAACTTCTATGAACTTCACTAAAACCCTTGACGCTAATGAAACAAGCTTAGATGAAAACTTTTGACAGGTAAACAATGGATCTGGGCAGCAAAAACAAACTATAAGCAAAATCTAAAAGGTAAAAAAGGAAAAATGGAAATTTTCTAGGTTTTTGACAGGGTACGTAGGCAGCCTGTTTGCACAGGTGCAGCCACGCTCTGTGTACAAAGCAAAAGTGCGTACTAGTACGCGCTGTGCTTAACACAGAGGGTGCGTACTGCTCTCAAAATCAAGAAAAATAAAAACTAACTCAACCCTAAGCTATTCCACCCAAATTCACAGTCAATCAGTCAAAAACTAGAAAGAAATCAACTTTTCTCAAATCAAAGTATCAATCAAAAGAGAAGTCAATCAAATCCATGGATTCCCCAGCAGAGTCGCCATTTTGTCATGCGGAAAGAGTCAATTTTGCGGACAAAACCGACCTCCCTAGAAGCTAAGGCTTTCTAGTGACAAACAAAACAATCAAGCACTATCTTTCCCTAAATATGCATTTAAAATAAAAGCAACCAGGTGTTTAAGGCTTACCTCTAGTCCAACGCTTGTTTGCAGCAGCCAAGCCTCTTCGATCCAAATGAGCTCCTTCTCCTTGAAGCCTGCATTCACTAACAAGCAAACGATTACATAGCACCTGAATAACTCATATAATAAAACATATTCATCATAAAGACCAAGGAGTTTATGAAACAAATTATATATAACAACTTGTTGAGAAAAATGAACTTAATTGTATTAATTGGAAACAAAAGAAACCATTACAACCAGTGCCTTGGTGTTGTGCAGGTCCCTCCCAGGGTCCAGCAAGAGTTCTCCTTTACTTTGATCAGCGCACCCACTTCCAAATGAAGCTAAGAAAGGATTGGAATCTCTCCTCTCAAGCTCTAAAAGGGAGTCCTAATTTCAGCAGCATCTACCCTTAGGAATGTTCAACTTTCAACCTCCCCTCCCTCTGGCCCAATGCCTGTATTTATAGTGCTTTGGAGGAAGTTAATCAGTTCCACCATCAATGGGATAAGCCCCTCTTTCAATGGGATAGCTCCCCTCTTGATGGGATAAGTTCCTCTTTCATTGGGATACATGAACCATCTGGAGGCGCTCAATACACGTCAAACCATCTTCTAGAATGCTCTAGAATTGACCACAAGTAAATTTTTTGGAGTAAAACTTGCGCCTTTTGACCTTTACAGGAGTACGCACCCACCCCTTTACAGACAGAGCATACAAGTACGCAGGTATTATGAACAAGAGGTGCGTACACGCAGGTAAGGGTAAGAGAAACTGCGTAACCAGAGTTATATTGACTTTAAGGACTTTTCTCTCTTTCTTGGAGTTTGACATGAGGAGCAGAGGTATAAGACTTGCCAAGGAGGACAGTATGACTATTGACGGAACCATACTGACTGCAAATAGTCATGGTGACAAATTTTAGTGTAACAACTGGTCAACTCAACTGGACCGGGGGAGAGGAAACGTTATTAATGTTATTGTTGTATTCATTACCAACATTTGAATAAAAGTAAAGTTTGTAAAACAATTGTTACTATTATAATTAAATAAATAAAAGGTTAGTAAATTAACATGGAGGTTTTTTTTTTTACACCACCAAACATCACACATTAATAACCTAAAAATAGCTAATATGGAATACTAATCAAAAACATTACATCAATAATATGTAAATATATGCATTCTGAATTTAGTGTAAATATATAAATAAATAGTTAATAAGTTATTATGCAAGATAGTTGACCTATAAAAACAAAATCAAGGATATAATAAGGATTAATATATATATATATATATATATATATTATATATATATACACACACACACACACACACACACACACACTAATCTGGAGTACTAAATCAAAACCTGAAATCATTAATAAATAGTTAATTAGTTATTATACAAATTAGTTTCTTGTAAGAATAAACTCACAGAACCTTAACCTATTAAAAAAAAGGATATATATAAATATATCTGGAGGGAGTGAAGGAAAATAGAGAGACGAGAAGGAAAAAAGGACAATGATCAAACAAGGCAAGGAGGGGAAAAACAAGGAAATCGGGCAGGGGACGGGGGGGGGGGAAGAGGGAGGGAAAAAACGGGGAAGTGGCTAGGAGGAGAGGGCAGGGATCCAGCAACTACTAATTTTCCAGCCGTCATCTCTATTGAGGTTTCTTGGCCTTTTTTCGATTTCTATGGCTTCCCTAAATTTTCGGTGATGGAAATGCGCCACCTTGGCAATAACACGGGTCTCCTCAATGCATACATGGTGCTTCGTCTTCTCCGCATGTTCAGCCAGGGCAGAAGACCGGGTTCTCCTATGTTTTATGTCGGCTGAGTGCTCATTAATCCTTTGATTAATAGAGCGACCCGTCTCACCAACATATGGGGTCCCACATGAACATGGAATAACATAGACACCTTTCATGTCCTTGGGGTCAACCGGGTCTTTAACCGATCTAAGGGAGCTACGGATGGTGTTAAGGGGTCTAAAGGTGGAGGGAACATTATGCTTCCTGAGAATTCTAGCAATCTTATCAGTCGTCCCCTGGATGTAAGAGAGATGAACCCCTGAGCTCGCTCTTTAGGGTCTCTCTTGATCACTGAATACTTGCTGGCTTTGAGGAAATATTTCTCACCGAGGTGACTACTATAACCATTATTAGCAAAAACATTAAGGAGATGAGATTTCTCTTTCTCTAGGCTCTTGGATTCAAAATATTCCATAAAACGATTAGCAACAACCGGGGACAGGGGGGAGCCCATGGCAACACCACTGGTCTGTTCAAATAACTAACCCTCAAAGCTAAAAAAAGTTGAAGTGAGACAGATCTCTACTAAATGAGCGGTATCAGGGTCCGTGAGGCGGTTGATGACATCAATGGCCTCTTTTATAAGAATGCAAGTGTAAAGGGATACCACATCAAAACTCACAAGAATGTCCCCAGGGTCAAGCTTGACGCCCTTAAGCTCTTTGACAAAAGATGAAGAGTCTTTGACAAAAGACTCCGTGAGGCCAACCAGGGGTCTAAGCTTTAAGGCAAGGAATTTTTCCAGAAGGTATGTAGGACCACCAATGGTATTGACAATGGGCCTCAGGGGGCCCCCCTCTTTGTGAATCTTTGGAAGCCCATAGATTCTTAGAGTAATGGGGCTACTCTCAATTAGCTTATGGCTAATGGAAGCCACAGAGTTACAAGACTTGATGGTAAGAGCCACTGCCCTTGAGATCTTTTTCAGGGGATTCTTGGAAAGCTTCTTGTAGCTTCCACTATTACAAAGATGATCCAACATCTTATGTCGATAATCATCTTTGTCAATGATGACGGAAACCCCTCCTTTATGGGCTTTCAGAACCACTATATCTTTATTGTGGTTTAGGGATTTGAGGGCCTCAAATTCATCCCCGTTGATGTTGCTTCTAAGGGGCTTAGCTTTCCTCAGGACAACAGCGCAATCTTGCCTTATAGTGTCCTTAATGTTGCCATGGGCTCCCCCCTATCCCCAGTTGTTGCTAATATTTTTATGGAAGATCTTGAATCCAAGGCTTTGGCCTCTGCCCGGCTCCTTCCCAAGCTTTAGAAGAGATTTGTGGATGACACGAATGTCATCTAGTCCCATGGCCAAGAAGAATCATCTCAATAATCAATCCTCCTCCATAAAGTTCACTATGGAGCAGGAAGTTGATGGGCACCTGCCCGTCCTCGATGTTCTCATTTCAAGGAATGGTGATGGTTCGATCTCCCACCAAGTGTTTTGGAAAAAAACTCATACTGAGCAGTATCTTCATGCTAGTTCCCATCATTTCCCCGCTCAAAAGTTAGGTGTTCTCAACACGCTAGCTACTCGTGCACTAAGGAAGAGCCTAGAGAAAGAGAAAGCTCATCTCCTTAATGTTTTTGCTAATAATGGTTATAGTAGGCACCTCGGTGAGAAAGCTTTCCTCAAAGCCAGCAAGTATTCAGTGGTCAAGAGAGACCCTAAAGAGCGAGTCTCAGGGGTTCATCTCTCTTACATCCAGGGGACGACTGATAAGATTGCTAGAATTCTCAGGAAGCATAATGTTCCCTCCACCTTTAGACCCCTTAACACCATCCGTAGCTCCCTTAGGTCGATTAAAGACCCGATTGACCCCAAGGACATGAAAGATGTCTATGTTATTCCATGTTCATGTGGGACCCCATATGTTGGTGAGACGGGTTGCTCTACTAATCAAAGGGTTAATGAGCACTCAACCGACATAAAACATAGGAGAACTTGGCCTTCCGCCCTGGCTGAACATGCGGAGAAGACAAAGCACCATGTATCCATTAAGGAGACCCGTGTTATTGCCAAGGTGGCGCATTTCCATCACCGGACATTTAGGGAAGCCATAGAAATCAAAAAAAGGCCAAGAAACCTCAATAGAGATGACAGCTGGAGAACTAGTAGTTGTTGGATCCCTGCCCTCTCCTCCTAGCCGCTTCCTCGTTTTTTCCAGCCCTCTTCCCCCCCCACCCCCTGCCCGGTTTCCTTGTTTTTCCCCTGCTTGCCTTGTTTGATCATTGTCCTTTTTTCCTTCTTATCTCTCTATTTTCCTTCACTCACTCCAAATATATTTATATATATCTCTTTTTCTTTTTTTTCAATAGGTATTTTAATAGGTTAAGGTTCTGTGAGTTTATTCTTACAAGAAACTAATTTGTAAATATATATATATAAATCCTTATTATATCCTTGATTTTGTTTTTTATAGGTCTATTTCTTACAATTTCTATCTATGATATTAATAATAAAAGAAACTATCTTGCATAATAACTTATTAACTATTTATTTATATATTTACACTAAATTCAGAATGCATATATTTACATATATTTACATATTATTGATGTAATGTTTTTTATTAGTATTCCATATTAGCTATTTTTAGGTTATTAATGAGTGATGTTTGGTCGTGTAGGAAAAAAAAAAACCTCCATGTTAGTTTACTAACCTTTTATTTATTTAATTATAATAGTAAAAACTATTTTACAAACTTTACTTTTATTCAAATGTTGGTAATGAATACAACAATAACATTAATAAATTTTCCTCTCCCTCGGTCCAGATGAGTTGACCAGTCAAATTTAGCCGTTTCTCAGTCAAATTGCCCGGTCCAATATAGCTATTTCCTAGTCAAATATAGCTGTTGGAAGATCTGCTCTCCCTATTTAAACTGTAGCCATGATCTGATTCTTCAACTTGTCCTGACGATGAACCACACTTGTTGGTTCGAAACCCATCAACAAAAATATTACAATGTGATTTCCGCCAAAATATTTCTCATTAAACTTGATATGGATCACAAAAGCTTAAATTCAACAACTGTAAATTTGTTTTTTGAGTTAAAGGGATTGGATCTCATCTTTCCCCAATGACTTTAATGTATAAATAAGGTCTCAAATGATAGAGATCATGAGGATGAAGGAGGGGATAACAGTGATTATGGCACAACCTTTTCAATTATGTACTCCTAAACTAATGTTTTATTAAAGTTTAATATAATTATAGTCTCAACTTTTATGCTCATTTGATTGTTTATGTTCTCTTGACTTGAAAAGTATTGAATTGGCTTAGGCTCACTCTAGGTTGTGGCAAGGGCCCACCCGAACTTGGAATAGAGTCATGTAACATTTGTAATGTAGGTGACGTATTTTGATTCAGTCAATAGCATTTTATTTCATTTCAAAACCATTTCTAGTTTCCAAAATTTCAGTACTTTATTTCTTACTCAAGGTTTCTTCCTATTTTTTCATAGATATGGGTAATAAGTGGATTATTATTGAATTATTGCAAGCTGTGGAATATTGTTACAAATATATCCTTTGCATGATCAATCCTCTTTTTACACTTTTCATTCCATGGATGGTTAAAAAAGGGAGAAGTTTAATTTAAAATGAATCTCTGAAGAGAATGAATGTTTGTGTTTTGAATTAAGTTTCTTTTTTTTAACTGACAATGCTTTCATCATATATATGTATACACCTGTGATGTGAGATCCTGCATCTTGAGATCTACTTAGAAGTACCCAAAATTAATTAGGAACGATGTATTGTTTGTTAGTATAGTTGTGTGTATTTCAAAGAATTTTGTGACATTTCCTGCGTAGTTGTTTTGGTTTCTTGTATGAAATTTATTTGAATCATAGATAACCAATGTTTGAATGGATAGTTAGTTGTTTATTCGATTTCATTAGAGTTTTTTTACTTAGGATTATTTTTTTTCATTGCAATTGTGTGTGTATAAGTTAAAAATACTTTTAGATTAGGAAATTATAGGTCCTGTCTTTCGAATGATTGAGTTGCTTTAAATTGAGTAGTACATAGGGAGTGGTTTGAATTATCAATGCACTTCCTTTGATGCATAGTACCCTGGGAATTAGATCATGAAGTTATTTGGAATAGGATTAATTTTAAATTGATTTGGAAACATGGTGAGTGATAGTTGTTTTCTTTACCTTCGAAAGAGTTTTTTGTCAAATAAATCATACTTAAAAATAGAATAGCAATTTGAGTCTCCTTAGAAAATAGATCTCATTAATAATAATTTAGATTACAGTGAAAAAGGTTTCTTCACTTCAGCTTTTCTGAGTTTGATTATTAGATATAGAAGTTAAGCATTTCATACTTAATTTCGTACTAGAACTGATAGGATCTGAACCAGAATGCATTTCAACTAGAAGTTTACGAACCCCAATTGACAATTTAATTTAGGGAATCTAACAATATATAAAATCCCTAACACACCTCAATCCTCAACCAGTGATTCCACCTGATGGTCATACATCACTAATCATCACCATATTGGTCTCTACCCAAGTTATTTAGGGCTCTGGAGTGTTTGTTCCAACCGGGGCTTCCAGGACTGCTAAACCAACCCACAACTATCACCAGGCTTCCATAGCATTTCTCCAATAAGGTCTTCCAAGACTGGTAAATCAACCCAAAAAGGGCTTCTAGAGCATTTTTCCAACCAAGTCTTTCGAGACTAATAACTCAACCCAAGTTGTTACAGGACTTCCAGAGCATTCGTCCAACCAAGGCTTCCAGGAACTAGTAACTCAACCCACAGCCAAAGGCACAAGAAAACCAACCAGAAACAAAAGTAAAACCCACAACACCATGGCTATCCAGGAAATGGAAAGGCTAGGCAAAATCATTGTCAATATAGGAAATCCTCCATGCCAATGACAAATCATAAACAAGAAACCACATGCATGTGTCATGCATGTCGAAACTAGCAAGGAAATCATGCATGCAACTCGGTACCTGCAACAAAAATCCATTGTAGTTGTTGATCCTGATGTCCTCTTACACTTTCCTGATTTTCATTTTCCTTATTGCTCAAAATCCCAAGTATTCCACACTCCTCCAAAAGTGCTCCAATAAAACTCTAAGTGTCCAAGAATATGAGAAAGAGAGAGAATAGAATGAGAGCTCCAAAACTAAACAGACAAAATTTGTGCAAAAACTTGCCAACTGATCCTAAGAAGCCTTTTTATTAATGACGCCTCTATTTTCTTCATTTTCCATTTTTTTCCTTCAATTTCCTTCTTACATGCAACATGTGACATTTCACCTTCCTTTTCTCATTATTTACATTATTTTCATAAATAAAATGCCAAATAATGCCTCATGCCTTTCCAAATCCTTTGCCATTGTCTTTGCCAATTTCCTTAGCCATAACATACCAAATGAACACCCACTAGGATGATTTTCCCACCATTCAACATACAATATGTGTCCCATAACCTTGGTATTATTTATTTTTACATGGATTTTTAACCAGGGTTGTTACGGCTAAGTTGAGTGATGTTGTTGTTATTGTTGCTTATGATGTGTTAGATGTTGTTGATGATTATGATATGTTGTTGATAGAGAGAGTTTATAGTTTAACTGGGGGGATAATATGGGGTAAGGTGGGAAGTCCCCAAGGGAATAAAGTAATAATGTGATGTAATAATAAAATGGGGAATATTTAATAAATAAAGTGGTTAACGTACATTATGTGACAGACCACAAGTAGTTAGGGAATAATGTGATAAGCGCATTGTAATGGATGTATGGTATTGAGAGACCCATGGTATGGTATGTATGAATCCTATATAGAGGCTAGATATTCTCCATTGATACATGTCAAGTATTGTTGTATTGACAAGCATATGGCTTGTGGAGTATTCTCCTTCCTCAAGGAGTGGTTGTATGGTGTTGCCCTACTTCAAGGGTTTTGATATCAATAAAGAAGAATTTCCATTATTGGATTGATCTTGATATTTATTGTGCATATTTTTCATTTTAATATAATTGCAGGTCATATCCATTAGAAGTAGTATCAGAGCTCTTTCTTGGGCAAAGTGGGGAGATTTTTTTTTTTTGCAGGAATTTTTTGGGCAGCCAGCGTGAAGATCAGATCTGAAAATTTTGGTGCAAAATTTGCAAAACAAAATTAACAGAGCTGAATTCCTTGTGAAAAAATACCCAATTAAAAAAAAAAAAAATGAATCAAATTCTCAATGAGGGAGATATTGTTGATTTAAAATCAACGATTTTGCAGAAAATTTTCTGACGGAAATTTGTAAACGGCAGCCCTCCAGTAATATTTTGCAGTTTTTTGTCTAGAATTTCAGAAAAGTAATCACATATCTAAGATCCTTTTGAAAAATAACCCAAATTCAAAAAAATAAAACATCGATTGAATCAAAATTCGAGTGAGGGAGATATCATTGATTTAAAATATGCTCTTTTTCCAGAAAATTTTTGTGACCTTCAGAAAGTTGCAACGATGATATGAATTCCCAAAATGCCTAGAACATGATTCCAATCACATCAGAGGACGCAAAATGACCATTTTATTTCTAAAAAAAAGTTATAATAAGTGTTTTGAGTTATATTGACCGAGTTATGCCCATTTTAAATTTTCACTAAAGTAGGCGATTTTCTTCAAAATCCTTACTCTATTTTTATGGGTTCTAGAAGGCTATATTTTACAGGAAAAGAGGATGGTCCTACTATTGAATAATACATAATATTTAGGAAGTCACAATACCCAATAACTTGGTTATTAGGACCATGGAATGATTTCAAGGATGAAGCTTCCATATGGTGGAAATCACTTAACCATGATCAAATAGGGGCACTTCCTAATGAAGAGATTGAAAAGCTCATTTTGAACAAGTGGTCTTATGATAATAAGAATGAAAACATGATCCATAAAGGCTCATTTTCTACTAACCTTTCCATATTACAGGTTCATGGAAGTATTCCGAAAGAAAAGGTCATTGTGTCTATCAATCTTAGTTGCAAGCATAATTTTATCAATGTTAATTTGGAAAAAAAATTGCAAGTCCTAGTCCAACATATTGAGCACACACAGGTTGATGATGATGATGTTCAAATTTATAAAGATTTGAAGATTTCTATGGATAAATATTTGTTGCATTCTGATTTTTATGCTACATATATGGATGATGTGGATGTTATTTTGGGATACTCTTGGATGGAATCCGTTGGTACTATCAATATTAATGCACAGAAGAAATTCCTGAAGCTTTGGTATAAAAAGAAGAAAATTACATTATAGGATATTTCCATCAGTAAACAGGTATATCTCAAGGAGGCCCAAGAAAAAAATTCTACAAGTACTAACACATCCAATGAGGATTCAGTGGTGGAAGTAATAATGGAAGATAAGCAACAAATGCAACCACCACAGCAGGTACCCGATACCACTCAGGCTCCATCAGGTAGTGAATTGAAGAAAGATACACCATCAGTTAAAACTTCAAAATATCAACACCTGCACCACCCAACCAAGCAACAACTAGTAAGGTGGAAAAGAATTAGCAACAAGGACAACAATCCCTGGATGACACATAGAGAGGTGCAACCAACCACCCATAGCACATCGACACAGAGGAACCACCAAAAACACCTTCCATCTCAAGCGAGCAAGGCACCAGCTAGATTGAGTGTTCACCTTTCTATGGGATGGCTAGATGCATGTGCATGGTACTAGTGGACCACTCTTTTCAGTAAATCTTATTATTTAATTTCTTCTCGTGTTTGAGGAACGTAACATGTTTAAGGAGCGTGGAATGTAGTATACCTAGGGGGGATAATATGGGGTGCAAAGGGAGGTACCCAAGGGAATAATGTAATAATGCGATGTAATAATATAATGGGACATATTTAATAAATAAAGTGGTTAAACTACATTATGTAAGGGGCCACAAGTAGTTAGGAAATAATGTGATAAGTCCATTGTAATGCATGTATGGTATTGAGAGACCCATGGTATGGTATGTATGAATCCTATATAGAAGCTAGAGACTCTCCATTGAGACATGTCAAGTATTGTTGTATTGAAAAGAATATGGCTTGTGGAGTGTTCTCCTTCCTTAAGGAGTAGTTGTATAGTGTTTCCCTACCTCAAGGGTTTTGATATTAATAAAGAAGCATTTTGATTCCTTGATCGATCTTCATATTTCTTGGGCATATTTTGCATTTTTAATATAATTGCAGGTCATATCCATTACAGAGTGTTGCTACTTAAGGTATTTGTTGATGTTTCTCATGTTGTTATTGAGTTGGGTGTTGTTGCTGGTTGAGAGTGGTGTTCATGGAGATTTTTCTATTGTTGCTTCAGCGAGCGAGAGAACCATTATTGTTATTGTTTGATGTCATGCTTCCATGAGGAGTGTTGTTGTCTATTGATGCATTATGATTTGACCTTGCTGATGTATATGATGTGTTGTTATTTTTATTGGTTATGGTATGTTGTTGTCTATTGATGCATTATGATTTGACCTTGCTGATGTATATGATGTGTTGTTATTTTTATTGGTTATGGTATGTTGTTGTCTACACTATGTTGATCATTATAGTTGTTTTTATTTCTTAGACACAACTAGCGTCCAGCGGGAGTAGTGTATATTCATCTACCCTTGGATGATCTAAACCCTTTGCCATTGATGTTAAAGGGGGGGTGAATGAGGTTGTTTTGGTTGATCCAGCTGGGGTTGACATCAATTCCAAAGGGGGAGATTGTTGGCATTGATGTTGTGATGAGGTGTTGGTTGGAATTGATTTCAACCTAGACCTGTGCTAGAGATGATATGCATTTTATTGATGACTTGCAGTATTGGTTTATGGTATCTAGTGTGTGTGTGTGTAGGGATTAGCTACTACATGGTTGTTTGATACAAGACTTGGCTTATGCTAGTATGATGGTACTTGGCTTGTGTATTGGTTGCAGACCTTAGTTTGATGGTTGCAAATGTTAGTGCAGGTTGTTGGTTGGTGTGTGGATGTATTAGCAGGTTGTGGAGCTAGTACACCTAGTTGATAATACTGGAGACTGTCAAGTCATAATTATGGTACTAGGAATGTGTATAGATGGTTGAGCTTGTATGATCAGTTGCAGGGTCTACCATTGATGGTTGTAGATGTTAGAGTAGTTGTGGTGAAGTTTTATGACTTGAGTGTTGGAACAAATGATGGATGGCATCCAAGTCAACCTAGTTTGAATTTTGATGATTGAGTTGCTAGACTAGATCGTTGGAGTGTTGCAGAGGCTATAAGGGCTTCTTGAGGTCTTATAGAAGGTTTTTAGGTAGTGGATCAATTTTGGTCAGTTTTTGAGGTGATATAATTGAGTTTTCTTCCATCCTCTGCCACAGTCGCATGGAACCAAGCCTGTGCGAGTGGTTGAAAGATCTAGTAGCTAGCATGCAGGCATATGGGAATGACTGAAGAATTCCAGTCACAAGGAGGCTGAGTTGTGGGAGCGACTGAGGCTTTTCACTAAGTGCTTATTTGTTTTTCCGACTTGTCTTTTTCGAGACTCATCATGTAAAGGTTCGAAAAAGATTAGTGTGCTTCTAGAATATGATTAAAAGAGAATATTCATTTGTAAATGAAGTTATTGACGTGATTTAGTCAAGAAGTAATGAAAAAAATCACTTCCAATATATGAACATAGCTCCACTACAGTATTGGAATTAATTGTTTTAACCATTTCAGAAGATTACAAATAGATGGAGACCATGAGTCTATTTGTTTGTTTCACTTGAGAAGAAAGTGTGATGGTTGTGTGAGCTTGGAGAGTGTGTGAGTGAAGAGTGGTGTGTGAAAACTGTGCAGGAATTTACGCAAAATATCTTTAGTAGATCATAGTGATTGAAGATGGCAGTAGAACTTTGTTTCAACCTAGATCTTATGCAATAGTATGGTAAAAGAGCAGGAAGGATTGTAGATCATTTCCTTCATACTTGGTTATCATGTTTCCAGCATATTATCATTTATGTTTGTTGCATATATGGATGATTGGATTGTTGCAGTGATTGTGTGATTTGTGCATATTTGTTTCAATGAGATCATTATATTGTTTTGAGCCTATATTTCTAGAGGTTGTTGTGTTGTTCTAATTGAGCGATTTAGATCGACTCCAGTCTAAAATATTGTGAAATGAGGGTTAGATAGAAGAGTGGGGTGGGTGCTCCGGTGAAGACAGTATAGAGAACAAATTTCTTCATAAGTCCAATGGGTGTTTGGCAATGCTTATTGATAATATTGGTTTCTATAGAGTCGTAGATGAGGATCATAGTTCTCTCTCATAGTAGCCATTTATATTCTATGTAACTAAACTTGTTGACGATTAATATAATTATTTGAGTAGTGCAACAGCAGCAGGGTTGTATTTGCTGGAGGAAGGGTTTTCCACCAGAAAAATCGTGTGTCTTCTTGTGCATGTTTCCTTTGTTATTTCTCATGGTTCTCATATGTTTTACCATATGATTAAATCTACTGATGGGTGAATGAAGATTGTGTTACATTATTTGAACAAGATTTTAAAAGTAAATATACACCTTCACTAGTGATTCACCCCCCCCCCCCCCCCCCAAATACTGAATACATTTCCAACACAAACAATGTGAGATCTAATTGGGACTTCACATCAATGAGACCCCCTTGGTTGACAGATTTCTAGAACCGTAAACAAGGGACTGTGGCAATAAATTCTTGCTTTTAAATTAGTTAGGTTAAAAAAAGATGATATATCATTGTTTTAAACCAAAGTTTTGTGGAAACCATATGTTGTATTTCACATTTTACCCTATGTTTAAGTTTGAGAACTTAATTTTCCTCTTCCCGAGGTATATATCCAATTATTCAACCCATATATGTTATGTTATAACTTACATTTCATTAAAAAAAATCACAAATGACAAATGAATTAATGCTAGGATTAGTTTACTAGCATTAAATGTTTTCATGACTATCCCTCGAAATTCATCTTTTTCAAACTTTCCACTACCTTATAAGCTTTATGACATATGGACTTCATTTTATAACACGAAAATTCCTAGCAAGAACATAGGGACCATGACATCCTTGTTGCAAAACCTTCCTGAAAGGTACTCCAAGGACAATTCCCTCTCTAGTTGGTTTCTCTAAGTTGGAACCATTGTTATGATATAAGGTTATAGTAAGCCCAATCAATAGTATGGAATGTGCTTCAACCTAGTCCTCTTGAGATCCAAAGCGAGATAGAATCCTTGATCTGCTATTTTAGTGATTGTATTTAAACTACGTCTGTAGACTTGAGTTTAGAAAAAGTAAACCACATGTTATACTGTCATAATTTCCCATGGTATTTGGCTTTGACTTTTTTTTCGTATTTTATTGTTTAATTTGGTCTCAAAAAAAATATTGGAACAGATTGAATGATTTGATTGGTGTTACAGGGTGGTATCATAGCGGGTTGCGCCATCTTTGGGTAAATTCGGATTTGTCAAGGTTATGGTTGTCATGCATGGGGTCATGGAATACAATTGGCATGGTCATGCATGATGTTGTTATGTTATTAATGGATATGCATATGGTTATACATGTGCATGCTAATGTGGACTAATCTTGCAAAAGAGATAACCCTCCCTCAAACATCAATGAGCTATGGATTTGATTTTGGTATCTATTTGGTTTATCTGACATGATACACTTGTAGGAGCAAGAGAATCAAATATGACGAGAAAAATGATAGACTAGAGTCCCTGTGACTCTTGCTACAGATTAGTTGGGAAACAAGGAGAAGATTATTCTCCTGGTATAGAAGATACATTAAGGAGCTTGAGGGAAGAGACCAAAAGTTGCAAAGTAGATAATGACAGGTTGGTTGAGGCTAAGGAAATACTTGAAACGGCTCAGGAGAAGTAGGTAGAAGTCAATGCAGGGATTCTTCAGAGCTTTTTAGAGTTGCAGAAATAGGGACAGATGAGGATCAGTCAAGAACAGGAAGAGAAAAATAATGGAGCCTATGGTAGCAGATCTCAGTGCAGACACAGATAGGATAGAGGGGACACAGTTAGAGGTGGCATATCATTGGATACACCTGACAGGAAGACTGGTATGTATAGGCATCATTCTATTTCCTCATCGAGGAGACATCATCACAGTCATCGTCGTCATCATCCTTATAGGAGGAGGGAATATTTTCCTAAGGAATTCAAGAAATTGAAGCCTCTGACATTTTATGGAGAAATGAAGAAGTCGGAAGATGCAGAGGCATGGTTGCTTGGGATGAAGAAATTATTTGAATTGCATAGCTACTCAAAGAACATGAAATCCAAGATAGCCAGTTCAATCTTAAAGGGAAACCAGATATATGGTGGGAAGATGTAAAGAATGTCCAGGTCATTCTCGAGGAAGACTTGATTTGAGATGATTTCGAGAGACTCTTCAATAAGAAGTACTTATGATACAAGTAATATGATGATAGAGCTACTTTTTATGAGCTGCAGATGGGCTCTATGAGAGATGATGAGTATATTAGTATATTCTTGACGTTATTGAGGTATGTGCCTTATCTCAAGGATGAGAAGGCTAAGATTCAAAGATTCATCAGTGGATTGTCAACATCATATAGAGACTAGATTGAGTTTGATGAGCCTAGATCGTTGGAAGAGGCCATTTAGAAGTTAAAGCATTGTTATTTGAAGTCAAAGTGCAAATTTGAGCCTAAGTGTGACTTGAAGGGAAATGAGAAAGTTAAAGGAAATTTGGAAATGGACACCAAAGAGGGGAAGACCTCAAGATGCAAGTGAGAAAGAAAATGTGGTTCCTTACATGAAGTTTAATGTAGTTGGGAAAGGACATGGGTCGCACTCTAGAGAGCAGCATACTAGAGGTGATGTGTTGGGTCCCTATAATACTAGTGATTACCCCATTACTATTGTAGTTATACCCCTTATTTATATTGTTGTGCCCCCATTGCCCCCATATTGTTATTAATGTGCCCATAGAATCCCTCTATTGTTATTTTTGTGGCTTTATATCATTATTGTTAGGTCGGCTGGATTATATTGTGACTCCTTAGACTCCTATATATAGAAAGGAGGTTTTGTCATTTGTATCATCCAAGAATTGTTCATTTATGTAATGTAAAGGAGGTTTCCCCCTCAAAGAGGCTGAATTCTAAGGCATTGATCTATCTTTTCTATCTTTTCTTGAGCTGGTTCCATAACATTTGGTATTAGAGCTTTGGATTCTAGGGTTTCGCTGCTCCAAACAGGTCATCGTGGAATTTTCGCTATAACTTTTTTTCTGTGACGTTTCAGAAGTCGCAAAAAAAACCCATTTGATAAGAAATCACGCTGAACCTTGGGTCCGAATTTCAGAGCTTTTTGCGGATATTTTCGGAGTTATGATCTGAGGAAGTTGGTCTTTTTGCAGACTCCTGAATTACACTCAAAACAGGTGACCTGGGGAAAATCGTCATAACTTTCTTTCTGAGCATCGGATTGAAATTTCGTAAGAAGGTACAGAAAGAGGACGGACTGTAGTTTTCTTTTATATATTTTTCAGAGTCAAAGGTTGAAACAGTGACACGTGGCACTTCATACAAGTTCACTCTACTGAACTAGTCTATAATCAGGTCACTGCGGGAGATTCTGCATAACTCTTTCTTGGAGAATCCAATTTGGATCAGACTAGTGGCATTGGAAAGAGGACATAGAAGGCTAATACAGGTCACAATTTCAGAACTGGATGATTCAAAATTACAGAGATACATCAGATTCAATATCAGGCTTCTACAAAGTAAAAAAAGGTGTGTAGTTTTTTTTTTAATTTTGCATAAGCTTGGTTTGAAGGAATTCAAAGGGCATAGTAAAGCATTATTATCGGTAACTGATGCCCCGAGGAAAGAAAATGCAAACACCTAGTAAGGAACCTGAAAGCTCTAGCATGACTCATGAAGAAGAGGAAGAAATGCTACATGATATATCAAAATTACAAGAACAAGTGCAACAAATGTCACGCTCACAAAAGCTAACAGATGCTAAGATAAATGGCGTGGAATCTAAGATAAAGGGCATGGAAGCTAAGATGGATGATCTGAAGACAGATTTGAGGATAGATTTGAAGACAGATTTGACAAATTTTCTACAAGAAATACTTACTAATGGTGAAAAGGTTGTAAAGGAAACTCATGATGTGAACAAAAGAAATGTTAATCATGATTCCATAGACTCTAATGTTGGATCGAAGACCCACCATATTCCAAAAATCGATATGAGGAAGTTTGATGGCAAGGATCCCGCCACATGGATATTACAGATGGAGCAGTTCTTCGATCTCAATAATGTGCAAAACACACAAAAGGTACGTATGGCAACTTTATATTTGGAACCAAATCAGTTTGTATGGTATCAATGGCTTTGCTCTCGTAAACAATTTATCACTTGGGCAATTTTTACGGAAGAATTGATAGCACATTATGAGGATACAAAAAGCAACACTTTTTTTAGCCAATTGATAAGTCTCAAACAAAAGGGTTCAATAATGGAGCACATTGAGGAGTTCCAAAAATTGAACATAAGGGTAAAAGATATTCCAGAGCAGCATAGGATTGATGTGTTCATAGGGTCTTTAAAAGATAATATCCAACATGATGTTTGACTTTGGGAACCTGATTCATTAGAGAAGGCATTCAGGTTAGCAAGAAAAATGGAAAGCAAAATTATGGCAACCAGGAAGCATACCACTCACAACTATAAAGACGGAAGTGCAGTTGCCCCTAGTCTTCCACAACCTATAAGGTTGACACCACAACAATTGGAAGAAAAAAGAGCAAAAGGGCTTTGTTATAGTTGTGATAGCAAATACACTAAAGGTCATAAGTGTGCTGAGAAGAAATTATTCTACATAGATTGTGAAGAGGAAGAAGAAAAGGAGCAAGAAAGGTCAAAAGAAGAGGATATACTTCAGGAACAAAGCCTAGATGAAGAACAAATAAATCCGACCATATCTTGTAATGCATTGGCAGGAATTACCACTCCTCAAACCATCAAGATAGAAGGACAAATCAAGAAGAAAAAGGTGATAGTGTTGATTGATTCAGGAAGCACCCACAATTTTATTCATTGTAGGGTAGCAAAAGAATTGAATTGCTTCCTATATCCAGCACCAGAGTGTCAAGTGATGATTGCAAATGGAGGAACAATAAATTGCTCTGGAAAGTGCCATAATATCAAGCTATCCATGGGAGAATATGTATTGACTAGCCCAATGCTTTCCATTCCAATGGGAGGTGCTGATGTTGTACTAGGAGTCCAATGGCTACAATCCTTGGGTACAATAGCTTTTAATTTTCAAGAACTTTTCATCAAATTTTCTACGGAAGGAAAGGAAGTTGAATTAAGGGGTATTGCAGGGAAACCAGGAAAGATAATCAGCTCTAATGGTATGACAAAGCTTCTAAAAAAGGAGCAAAGGGTGTAATTGCACAATTATGTTCGCTAGATGTTTCCACATTAGAATCATCTATTTCTCCAGATCTCCAAAAAGTCCTGGACAATCATTCCAAGGTATTTGAGACTCCCAAAGGTCTCCCACCTATGCGTGATCATGATCATGCTATTCATCTGATTCCAGGAAGTGTTCCTCCAAACATCAGGCCGTACAGATATCCCTATGTCCAAAAAAGTGAAATTGAACGTATGGTTGCAGAAATGCTAGAGGCTGGTATAATTCAACCGAGTCAAAGTTCTTTCTCTGCTCCAGTAGTATTGGTGCACAAGAAGGATGGATCATGGCGCATGTGTCCAGATTATAGGGAGCTCAACAAGCTCACTATTAAAGATAAGTTCCCCATTCCTGTCATTGATGAATTACTGGATGAATTGC
Organism: Pinus tabuliformis; assembly: GCA_031772625.1. Taxonomy (NCBI): domain Eukaryota; kingdom Viridiplantae; phylum Streptophyta; class Pinopsida; order Pinales; family Pinaceae; genus Pinus; species Pinus tabuliformis. The sequence continues at coordinate 501,714,869 of CM062806.1, read as the reverse complement.
ATGGATCAATTTACTTCACCAAGTTGGATCTTCGTTCAGGATATCATCAAATCAGAATGAAGATTGAAGACATTCCGAAAACGGCATTTAGAACTCATGAGGGTCATTATGAATTTTTGGTCATGCCTTTTGGCCTTACCAATGCACCTTCAACATTTCAAGGTTTGATGAATTCAATTTTCAAACCATTCCTTAGAAAATTTGTGTTAGTATTTTTTGATGATATACTATCTACAGCAATTCTTGGAAGGATCATGTTGAACATGTTGACAGGGTGCTACAACTATTGGAGGAGAAACAATTATATGCCAAAAGATCCAAATGTTTCTTTGGAGTCCAGGAGGTGGAATATTTGGGTCATATTGTATCTCATGAAGGAGTTAAGGTAGACCCTACCAAAATTAAAGCCATTAAGGAATGGAAAATCCCCACATCCATAAAGCATTTGCGCGGATTTCTTGGGTTGACAGGGTATTATCGCAAGTTTGTTAAGAATTATGGGAGAATAGCAGCACCTCTAACAACATTATTGAAGAAAGATGCATTTTCATGGACTCCGGAAGCAACAAAGGCCTTTGAACATCTTAAAGAGGCAATGTGCCAAGCACCGGTCTTAGCTACACCGGACTTCACAAAAACCTTTATTGTGGAATGTGATGCTTCAGGAAATGGAATTGGTGTTGTTCTAATGCAAGATGAAAGACCCATTGCTTTTGAAAGTCGTCCAATCAAGGGAAAGTTTCTAAGCAAAGCTATTTATGAGAAGGAAATGTTGGCAATACTCCATGCACTTAAGAAATGGCGACCCTACCTAATGGGAAGACACTTCAAGGTAAAAACGGATCATGATAGCCTTAAATACTTTTTAGAACAAAGATTATCCTCTAAAGAGCAACAAAAGTGGGTCACAAAGATGTTGGGTTATGACTTTGAAATCATCTACAAAAAAGGGAAGCAAAATGTGGTGGCAGATGCACTCTCAAGGAAGGATGAGGATGTGGAAGCATTGTTGTGTGCTATTTCTATCATCCAACCAGATTGGATAAATGAAGCAAGGGAGGAATGGAAGAATGACGAAGAAGTGTGGGCACTTATTCGAAAGCTACAACAAGATTCCAGTACGTCTAATACATTTAGCTGGAAAAATGATTCGTTATGGTACAAAGATCGCTTATACCTCTGTAAGAATTCCCAGCTAAAACAAAAGATTCTTATGGAATTGCACACTTCTCCCTTAGGAGGGCACTCAGGATTTTTAAAAACTTACCACAGGGTTAAGAAGGAATTTTTTTGGGATGGCCTTAAATCAGATATTCAAAAGTTTGTGGCAGAATGTTTGGTTTTCCAACAAAATAAAGTTGAAACAATTAAGACACCGGGTCTATTACAACCTTTATCCATTCCAAGCCAACGTTGGGAGGAGGTATCAATGGATTTTATCACAGGTTTACCCAAGTCTTAGGGAAAGAGTGTCATCATGGTGGTAGTTGACAGACTTACCAAGTATGCACACTTTTGTGCATTATCACATCCAATTAAAGCCAGTACAGTTTCTACTGCATTTATGGAAACAATTCAAAAGCTACATGGAAACCCAAAGATTATTGTAAGTGACAGAGATCCCATTTTCACTGGAAATTTTTGGACAGAATTATTTTCTTGTCTTGGTACTCAGTTAGCTCATAGCTCATCTTATCATCCTCAATCTGATGGGCAAACTGAGATAGTAAACAAATGTTTGGAAGGATATCTTCGTTGCTTTGTATCTGATAAACAGACACAATGGGTCAAATGCTTGCCTCTGGCTGAATGGTGGTATAACACTTCCTTTCATACAGCAACAAAATTGACCCCATTTATGGCACTTTATGGGTATCAACCACCATCCATCACATCATATTTAAGAGAAAATTCTAAGGTTCAGGCAGTGGAACATCACATCGAACGTCAACAACAAGTCCTCCAACTCTTAAAGGATAACCTCGTGTTGGCACAGAATAGAATGAAACAACAGGCAGATCAACATCGCAGTGAAAGAAGTTTTGATGTAGGTGATTGGGTATTCCTACGGCTACAACCATATAAGCAAATGTCCCTCAAGCAAGCTAAGAAGGATAATAAATTATCACCAAAGTATTATGGTTCGTACAAGGTGTTGCAAAAGATTGGTACTATGGCATACAAATTGGAGCTTCCTGCAGCTTCTCGATTGCACCCAGTTTTCCATGTTTCATGCTTAAAGAAGGTTATAGGCGACAAGCTCCCAGTTCAAACAATATTGCCAGAACTTGACGAGGAAGGAAAAATTATATTGGAACCGGAAGCAGTTATAGAAACAAGAACTCGACAGCTACGACAACGATCAATTTCAGAATACCTTATCAAGTGGAAGAACTTATCCGCTGAAGATTCCACATGGGAGGATGAGAATTTTATGCAGAAGTATCCAGAACTACTCAAGCGTTGAGGACAACACTTTTTTGAAGGAGAGGGGCATGTTGGGTCCCTATAATACTAGTGATTACCCCATTACTATTGTAGTTATACCCCTTATTTATATTGTTGTGCCCCCATATTGTTATTAATGTGCCCATAGAATCCCTCTATTGTTATTTTTGTGGCTTTATCTATCATTTTATCTTTTCTTGAGCTGGTTTCATAACATGTTGCTAGAGGACTGTTGCATTGTTGGATATGTGGGAAAGATCATCACAAGAAGGATTTTCCATTGTACTAGGAAGGTATGCCTCATATATATAGTGCTCAGAAGGTGCAGGAAGTTAGGGATGTGGGTCATAACATTCCTCAGATTTATGTAGATGTGAACAACAAGCAAGAAAATCATCACGCATCCATTATTGAGATGGAATGTAAGCTTTATGGTCGATTTCTTTCTATTCTGATTGATTTTTGGTCTAGTTATAATTATGTTAATCGTGACATGGTGGATAAGTGTGGCTAGAGAAAAGAAGTGCATGCAGAGTATTGGTCGTGTAGTTGGCTACAGGTACTAAGAAGAGAGTTCATCATTGGGTAAGAGCTTGTGCATTTGAGTTGAATGGTATGCCTACAAAAACACATCTGAAAGTAATACCATTGGGATCATATAGTATGCTTTTGGGTATGGAATGGTTGTATCTTCACAAGACCAAAGAACATTTCTATGAAAAGGCTATTGAGTGCTTAGATGATAATGGGGAAAAGAGAATATTACAAGGAAAGAAGAAGCCTACATTAGTTAGGATGGTCACATCTATGCAAGCTAAGTGCGGATGCAGGAAGGGGCATGTGATGTTTGCAGTTCATATTTCCAGTGATAAGGGTGAGGATTTTGAGGATGCATAAATATTCAAGAGGTATCCAGTCTTGCAGCATTTTTAGGATGTATTTTCTACAGATATTCCAAAGTTTCCTCCTCACATAGAAGTCGACTTTTCTATTCATTTTGTACTAGGGGTAGCACCAGCATCAAGGGCACCGTACCGAATGAGTACTCCATAGTTAGTAGGGTTGAAGTCGTAGTTGAAGGAAATGCTTGATAAGGGATACATTAGGCCAAGTGTATTGCCTTGGGGTGCACCACTATTGTTCGTGAAGACGAAGTAAGGTACTCTCAGGTCGTGCATTGATTATAGGAAGCTGAATAAGGCGACAATCAAGCACATGTACCCATTGTCAAGGATTGACAACTTGTTTGATGAGTTGAAGGGAGAAACAATGTTCTTGAATATTGACTTGAGATTAGGATACCATCAAGTACGCATCAAAGAAGAGGACATCTACAAGACAACTTTCAGGACCAGGTATCGGAATTATGAGTTTGTTGTTATTCCTTTTGGTTTGACTAATGCCCTAGCTACTTTCATGTGCTTGATGAATAGTGTGTTGTGTCCTTATCTAGACAAGTTTGTTATTGGATTCATTGATGACATCCTGATATATTCTAAGAATGAATAAGAGAATGTCGAGAATTTAGTAGTAGTGTTGAGATTGCCGTGAGAGCATCAGTTGTATGCCAAGCTTAGAAAATGTGGTTTCCTTCTGACCAAGGTACATCAATTAGGACATGTTGTTTCTAAGGAATGCATAGCAGTAGATATAGGAAAGATAAAAGCTATTATAGAATGGGCAGCGCCCAGAAATGTGGATGAAGTTAGGTCATTCATGGGATTAGCAGGTTACTACAAGAGGTTCATCAAGAAATTCTCACAAATTTCATATCCTATTACATCATTGCAAAGAGAAGGTAAGAAGTTTGAATGGACAGAGGAATGTGCATCCAGTTTTGAGTAGTTGAAGTATTTGTGGACAAATTCTCCAATGTTAAATATTGCAAATCCGAATAAAGATTCCATAGTGTGTACATATGCTTGAAAGAGAGTGCTTGGTGGATTCCTTATCCAGGAGGGACAAGTGGTATGCTATGAGTCCAGGAAACTGAAGGAGCACAAGTATAACTACATGACTTATGATCTTGAGTTGGAAGCTATTATTCATGCCTTGAATACGTGGAGGCATTATCATCTTGACAAGAGGTTTGTATTGATGAGAGATGGTAGTGGGTTGAGATATCTATTTGACCAACTGAATTTTAATGCCAGACAAGCTAAATGGTTGACTACCCTTAGTGAGTTTGACTTCGAGGTCAGATACATTAAGGGAAAGAAGAATAGGGTAGCAAACACTCTCAGCAAGAAAGTGCAGTTGAATCATGTTGCAGTAGTGAGCTCATATGGGACAAATTTATAGGATCATATCTTACAGGAGGGATCACAGGGTGATAGGTAAAGGGTGCTTATGCACAGTTTACAGCAGGGCACAGGTGATCAGGATGTGGATTATCATCTTACAACATATGGCTTGGAGAGGTTCAGGGATAGGATCTATGTGCCAGATGACAGTGAGCTCAAGAATATTATCTTGAGGGAGTTTCATTCAAATCCATATTCAGGCCACCCAGGATATTAGAAGACATTGACAACAGTGAACAAGTTCTAGAATTGGTTAAGTATGAAGAGGGAAGTGGCAGAGTTTGTGGCTATGTGTTTGGACTATTAGCAGGTCAAGGTAGAGTGTAAGAATCCAGGTGGGTTGCTTCAACCTATTCCGATTCCATAATGGAAATGGGAGGTCATTTCCATGGACTTCATTACAGGTCTTATGATGACATCGAGGCAAAATGATTCCATCATGGTTGTGGTCGATAGACTGAGTAAGGTAGCTCACTTCATTCCAATGAAGACTACTTATCATCAAGTGAGGTAACACATGTCTTCATCATGGATATCATGAGATTGCATGGTGTTCCGAAGAATATTATGTTGGATAGGGATTCTCAGTTCACTTCCAAGTTTTGGAAGGAGTTGTTTGAAGGTTTGGGGACAGAGTTAGACTTTAGCACAACTTAGTATATGCAAAAAAATGGATAGACAGAGAGGGTTAACAGGATTCTGGAGGATATGCTGAGGATGCATGTCATGCATCAGCAGAGGATATGGGAGGAGTACCTTTCATTGGTCGAGTTTTCTTACAACAATGTTTATCAGGAGTCACTAAGGATGAGTATGTTTGAGGCACTTTATGGGAACAGTTGTAATACTCCCATCAGTTGGAGTGATCCAGTGAATAGGGTACTTATTGGACTAGACATGTTGGCAGACATGGAACAGGAAATGCAGGTTATAAAGAAGAATATAAAGGCAACACAAGATAGGCAGAAGAGTTATGCAAACCAACATAGGGAATTTTAAAAAGTTTCAGTTTGGGGAGCATGTGTATTTTCACATCAAGCCCAAGAAGATATCCTTGAGGACTGGATCATGTGCCAAGATAACAACATGGTATTGTGGGCCTTTTGAGATCTTTGAGAGGATTGGACCAATGGCCTACAAAATTTCACTGTTGGAACATGATGTTTTCCACATTTCATTGCTTAAAATATATGTAAAGGATATTGATCATATTATCGATTGATCTGTATTGCAGGTGTAACCAAAAGGAGAATTTCAGCTAGAACCTCAGTGCATATTGTAGTGGAAACAACTCATGCTATAGAACCGAGCAATCGAGCAAGTTAAAGTGCAGTGGAAGCACTTTAGGCCCAATGAAGCTACATGGGAGATGGTTGATTAGATGTTGGCTATGTATCCTTCATTGTTTTCCGATGGAGGCAAATGAGTTTTGGTATTTGTACATATTTATGTATGGTTGTTATTGTAAATATTGCAATGATCTGTGTTATAAAGCTCCAATAAGCATTATTGCTATCATATTGTCATGTGTGTCATGATGGTTTTTCTTTTGAGCATGATCTTATTGTAAATACTGCAACAAGATAGGTTATAAAGCTCCAGAGGAAGTATGTTTTTGGTTTCAACAGTTTTGCTGGTTGTAAGTGTCACAAAACACTGAGGACGATGTTCCCCTAAGGGGCAAGGGTCTATAACAACCCTGGGTTAAAATTTCATGTAATAATAGTTAATAAAGGAAAAATAATACCATGGTCAAGGGACACTTATTCAAAGTTGAATGTTAGGAAAAATATCATAGTGGGAATCACTTTATGTGTTTATGGCTAAATGGAAATTAGGAAAGGCAGTGACAAAGGATTTGGAAAGGAAAAATGGCATTATTAGAATTTTATTTATGAAAATAAAGAAAATTAGGAGACACTGAAGATAAAAGGTCACAGGTTGCATGTGAGGAGGAAAATGAATAAAATAAAAGCATCAATAATAAAACACCTCAGAGCATCACTTGGTAGCTTTTTGTCAATTTAGTTTTGGAATTAGTCTCAGAGAGGAGAAGAGCAACAAAAGGATAAGGAAAGTGAGAAAAAAATTGAAGGACAAGGAAAGCAAAGGAAAGAAAGGATCAAGCAAGGAAAAGTTGGATCAAGAAACTTCAACAAGAATACTTTCAGATAACAGGTTGGATGTATGATTTCCTAGTTGGTTTTGACATTCATGGTATGTGCATGTTGGTATTTGGTTCTTTTGTTGTCATTGGAATGGATTTTTTTGGTTTTTGACAGTGGTTTTAGCCTTGCCTTTCCATTTTTGGATAGCCATGGTGTGATGGGATTATTTCTCGATTTTAAGATTTAGATTGTCAAAAGATTTTGGATTCGAGTGAGGGGGTCTAAGGAAAATCCCAAGGGTTGGGGGTGGAGATGGTTTTTTCCGGGATGCCCTCAACAGGTGGGTGGGGACAGGAAAAATTAATCAATGGATGGTGAATGAATTTTGAGGCATCTAAGCTCGGTTTGGTTTTGTGATCTTGGCACCGTTTTAGGTGAGATCACAGTATGTTGAGGGTGGAGGTGGTTTAACCTTTGGATTCCCTTGGTTGTTTATGGATTTATTTATCCCATGAGATCCCACATTCATGCTTGGAATAGGTCACAGGGGTGATTGGCTAAAAGAAATACTTGGTTCAGCCCTATCTATGGTCGGGTTGTACGTGGAAGTCCCATAAATGGTTGGCCTTTGCCTATGTTTAATAAGAGCTAAGCTCATCCTGATTTTGATGAGTAAATGAACTTGTTATTATGTGGGTTTCATGGTTATTCTCTCATTGTTATTTATATGGTTATATGTTGGTTATAAGCATGGTTATATGATAGATCTTAGTCATGGCTCTTTTCATGTTTTTACTTGTAACTGAATGAATAATTAATGCAATACCTAATTGGTGTCATGACAACTATTGTGACAAGGCATTGGTCATTCTTGTTAAACCTCAAATAATTTCTCAAATCCTTATGTTTAGATTTTCATTCATGACCTGTAGGTTTCATGTTTACCAAGTGTTTGATGGAATATCAGTCCTGGTTGGGAGAGGTCAGGTCAAGTCCTAGTTCAATTTTTGGTTTATAAGTTGCGTTTCTAAGTCATTTATCATTTCTGGAAGTTTCACTGAGTTCTGGGTAGAGGTCTTAGCCCTAGCCCTAAAAAAGTGGCTCAAAATTCAGGGTCACTAACATATAACTGATTGGAAAGGTCCACAGTCACTAGCAGATAGGCCTAAGGGAGTGATTGGAGGGCTATAATCACTTGCATGCCTTGGAAAGGGAGCAACTGAGGCTCCAATTCATTGAAAAATAGAGTTATCCTAGGGGTTGGGTTGCTCCTAGAGGTCTTGTAGCACCTAAGAGAAGTTACTAAGGTCTTAAGTTGTCAACTCCATTTCTTTCAGGTCATATAGGACAGTGAGTCTTATCATAGTGACCCTCAGCTCATGTTTACCCCAGGTAAATCAGTGAAAGCAGGTAAATGGGGGAGGAGGCATTACACATTCGTACGTGATGAATTAATATCTTGATATAATCTATTTTTCTGTATCATTGTGATTGGTGAGGAATACACCAAATCCCTTCAACAAATCAGCTCCTATTGACATCAACTCATTATCTAGGAAAGGGGTCTAGAAAGTAGTAGTACCTTGGAGTTTTCATAACTCAGTGGTAGGTTTCCTTGCAATCGACAATGGACTTTAATCATTGACCCATAATTGAACAAATATATGAGTTTTTGACATTAGTTCATCTATTCATACTTGTTGAATTGTATTAGGTACCTTGGGGTTTACTTTCATGGAGGATCCCTTCACACCTATTAACAATATCCCTCAATGAGAAGTAATCAAATGGTTTCTATTATGTTCAACATCAATTCATACATTCACATGATATATATTCATACCATCAAGGTTGAGATGAAGACCTTTGTCTTAGGGAATCTCCTTCATACATTCCATCCCTTCAAAGTTCTAATGGAGTATTTTACTATGTTATGCACTTTGAAGACCACTTAGGGGCACTCTCATTTGTGTATTATGTCTCACTAATTTGTACTGTGACATAGATCCACATTGTATTTCCTCGTAGTTATGATCTCTTTATTGATAACATGGATCCATAATGTATTATTTCATGGCCATGTACTTGCATTTCATCTCATGGATCTGTAATGTATTGTGTTTGAATCTATGTCTAGTTGTCTCTTATATTAAGCATGTGTATGTCTGATCAGGAACTCAGTATTTAGCTCAAAAATAAAAGTTCGCATATTGGCTCGAAACCTAAATGATTGCATCTGTCTCATCAAGATGATCACAACGCAATTTGTTTCACTAAAAACTGAGTCTGGATGAAAGAGAAAAGGCTTGTTGTTCGTCTTCCTAAAGAACTAAAACAATTGCAGAACATGACAGAATGATGACATGTCAGTACAGTCAGCATGATGGGAATCTTCTTCAGTTTTTTCGCAATGATGTTGTGACAAGTGTCACTTCAGGATTTGCCAGTTTGGTTGTGTGAAGGTGAAATTTCCCAATGTCCTCCAAGGTGGAATTATTGGTTCATGGTGAATATTATGTGGAAATTAATTTTTTTGATATATATATATATATATATATAATATTTTATATGATTTAATCTCATATATTAACTTATAATTATTATATATTATATATAAATATATTAAAACTCCAAACTATATCCAAATCCACATAATACATATGCAATGGTGCATTCAAATGTCTTATCGTATAGTCAAAGTCCAAAGGAATCACAATGTATATGGTGGGCAAAACATATGTAGGGATGGGTAGAGGGCAGCTCGAACCCGTCACCTCCCCCTCCCAACTTCGTTACATTACCAATGGACCAAGCAGGGAACTTGTTAAACGATGGCCCCTAAATGTTATTTAAACTTAGATTGATTGTTGATAGCGGAGCGGGGGAGCCAACCCTATGGGCCAGCTCCCTCACCATATGACCACACACTAAAACCTTGGGCTAGCGCTAATGGATAAGCGCACTTAGAGCGCCGCTAATCCCGTTTAGCCTAATTAATACGAATTTTAAGTTAGCAACAGTCTTAGAGGCGCGCCAATTTCGGCGAAATTGCCAACTTTGGCGGTGCTAACTGGAGTCTTCTCTAGTTTTAGCGAGGTTTCCTAGGAAACATTGAATGAAGCATATCTTGAGAAATTTTCGACTAGATTGAGCTCAAAAAGAGTTGTTCATAGCTAATTTGGACATTCTAAACACATTGGTGTAGGTATCAAGAGCCATAGAACTTTGTAAACAACATTTTTGCCACATTGAGCTAATACAGAGGCCCAAGTCAGGGAAGCTGGACCAAGGAGATGTAGCCCATAAGGAGTGAACTCCTTCATCAAAACACTGTGTTAATGTGTCTCTTTGATGGTTTTCTGCACTATATATGTTTGTTGTTCAACATTTGTTTCTGAAGCTATTTTGCTCATGAATGTCTTTTAAAACTTAAGGAAATTTACATGATTGTATGCATAAACAGCTAATGAAACCTCAGCACAATGAGCAATAAGCAAGCACATATTTATAAATCTCTAATTGTTATTAGCACAACAAAACTAATCATACAAAAACAGATCAAGTTGGTATCAGAGCAAAAGTTGAATTACTTGATTGCTTGAGTTTGTGCAATTAGGGTTTTAATGGTTGCAAACTTGTGATGCTTACAAGGTTAAATTTGCAGAGAGGAGAAGGGAAGCTATTGGTTGCAATCCCTGAGGTAATTCTCTAAAGAAGGAGAGCCACAAGGCCACAATCTCCACCACGCAAAGTTCCAATTCTAGCTGCACTTGAAACTCCTCAAGTTTTATCTTCAACTGAGATTGAAGAGGTACAAGCAGTACCAATTTCTGAGCCTGAACCCATAACCATTATGTCTGGAGAAAGAGAACGTGAAGGTCCCTCTTCAGAAGAGGAAGAATTCAAGAAAGATTTATATACTTTGATTGAGATGGTTAAAGTCCTCTATGAAGAGAGGAACACTAGGAGAGAGTTGTAAACCTCAACATGGAGAAGGAAGCTCAGAGGACAAAAAAGATGAGAAGAAGGATTCCAAAGGGAATGGTGGAAAGCCACCTCCATCTCCACCATCCTCATCATCTTCATCATCTCACACAACATCATCTTCCACTACCACCATTGAAACTGCCCATACTCATTCTAAAACCCGAAAAGGAAAAACTCCATTACTGAAATTGGACATAAAATTCGAACTTCCCATAAAAGTTGGAAAATTGGATTTGACAATTGGAGGTATACTTCAGAATTCAAAACCTTCAAGAAGACGACATAAAAATCTAGTTGGCTTCATTAAGGCTAGAAGGAGTTGCACTAGTTTAGTAGGAAGAAAAGACTCAAAAGGAAATGAGAATCCATGGTAAGATATCCATCACTTGGGTTGAATTTGTTTCTGCAATTAAAAGACAATTTTATCCTTTAGCCTATATGAAAAAATCCATTATGAGTTGGCAAAATTTTAGGCATCTTAAAGGCCAAACAGTCCAAGATTATATACAGGAGTTTAGGAAAAGAGCTTTGTTGTTAGGAGTGAATTTGAATTCCCAAGATACACTGCTGAAATATATTGGGGGTTTACATTCCTATCTTAAACACATTATTCTTATGTTCAATCCAACTAATTTGGATGAAGTATGTGTGGAAGCCATGCATCTTGAAACTAGAGGAAAGAACACTTATGAAGAGAGTAGTAATAAAAATCCACCTAAGGGTAAGGAGACAGAGAAAGGAGGAAAATAGAAAGGGAAGAAAAATGCAAGTGTGAAGAAAGAAGGGGAGAAAGTTATCTGTAAACATTGTTCCAAATAGGGACATAATGTGGATCATTGCTGGATACTCCATCCAGAAATGAGACCAAATAAGTTCAACAATAAAGGGAAACAGAAAACCACTGCTATCACTCAAGAAGATTTAGGTTCTGGATGACAACAAAATCACTATCATGGGAATCAAAGGAAAATAAGATATTGCAAGCACTAGTTCACAAAACTGTAACACTACTACTACTCCAGATGAAAAGAGACGAATTGAGTTATTTCATGTTAGGGTCATATCTAAACACACCAATATTGACACGCTCTTCAATAGTGGGTCACACGCGAATCTAATCTTTGAATACTTAGTCAACAGATTGAATCTTGAAATTGTACCTCGCCATAAACCATACCCTTTGGGATGGATAACAAGAGACACCAGTTTACAGGTTACAAGAAAATGTTTGTTTAAGTTTGCAATCACTACAAATTTTGTTGACGAAGTAAAGTTAGATGTGGTACTGATTGATATTTCAAGTGTGGTGTTGGGTAGTCCATATTTGTATGACCGAAAACCAGTCTTTTACCGCCATGAAAACAAGTATCACTTTTTCAAGGATGGTGTGGAGTATATAGTAAGAGCCCATCGCAAAAAGTTAAACATATCAATTGTTAATGCAGGGCAGACAAAAAGGCTAGTGAATTCAAGTAAAAGTTTAGTACTTCTAATGTTCAAGCCAAATGATGATATTGTTTATGAAAATGTTGTTGCATGTAGTGCAAGTTTCAATTCTAATTTGGTTGGTTCAGTTCATCAGAGTGATGAAGTATTTCAAGTTGTGAAAGAATCATCCTTCAAGGAGAAAGAAACTTCATATGAAATATCTTTGCAGCAAGAGGTTTCTCTTTGTGATGTTAGCATGCAAGGGTTGACAAAATTGCAAAGTGTAGAGACACCAATGCAATGCAAAAGTTTGTTGAACAATGGGCTCATTCAATCATCTCTTATGCCATGTTGTGCACTGATGGTTATGGTGCCAAAGAGGAATGGTAAGTATTTCAAGAAAGAGGACAAAAGGAGTAGTTTTCACCAAACCAAAGTTGTAAAAAGAGGTCAATGCAAGAATATACATAACACCAAAAAAGAATGGTTTGTATGGATTTTAATGTTGTATGTTCTTTGTAGCACTTCTATTACATACATGTATTTGAATTATGGAAAAAAAGAGTCATTTCTTGAATAAATTGTTCACTTGGATGACATAAACACGATTAGAAAGTTTTCTTATGCACATGTCATCTATGAAGGAAAATTGTTTGATGTTTTGAAGATATCAAAGTACAAGTTGGGTTTCACTTCTTTGATGCATTTGGGCCATGATATTGGAGGAGGTAAGTTGAAGGCAAACCTTTCTAAGTTGGATGTCATTGTTGATGGGTCAACGCCCAAGATTGTCATTTTGATAAGAGGTTTGTTGGGAGCAGCCCAATGTTAGAGGAGAGTTGTTGTTGACATTTCTTCTTTCGAAGCTCCTTGGCATGCATTTTCATATGTGTGCAAAGACTTCCAGTGAAGAGGCAAACAACAAGAGGCATGTGTTGCTTCAAACCAAAATATCAATTCAATTCTTTTTTATGCTCTTTCAAACTTGAAAGGTTCATTTGAGTTTCAAGTTTTTTGCAAGCACGATTTTTTGCAAAGCTAAGTGGGCCTAATTGTGGGGAAAACTCCACAGTTAAGCACTCTTGAGCCAAAGGCATTTTGGGATGGGTGACCTCTTGAGAAGTCCTAGTTACCGAGTGCAAGCCCCGGAAGTGATGATTGGCACTATGTGATTCATTTCACTAGTTTCAATCCCACTTCTTCACCCTTGTGAGCATCACCCAATGCAATGAGTGCTAAGTGAACTATTCAAAAAATCATGAGAAATTAGTCAGTTACAACTACCTCTCATGGAAATGGTCATAGATGAATGACTTACTTAACGCAGTTGAATCCCGAAAATGATATCTAACTTCACCATATTATTTCATTTAGAAGATTTCCATGGTGTAAAGATTAAGTTGTAGCAATCCATGCACTTTCATTGGATGGATACCTGGTTCGAAGGTACAAAAGAGGTATAAGAAGCAAGTTAATTGTTATGTCTTTTAGGCCTATTTGTTATGTAATTGTTGTATTTAGGCGTCATTATGTTTTACATGAAATTTATGTTCAGAAAATTTCATACTTTCAAGATGTACAATCGGGCTTGAGTCAAGAAAATCAAGTAGTGAAATTTGTCATCCATTTGCATTATATTTTTTTATGTCGTCTTGGTAAGAAGGATGTTGCTTTTGATGGCGCCATGGACAAAACCATGAGTTTCTATGAACTACTGAAAATTATGCAACAAATAGTGCAAAATCAGCTTGAAAAGGGCAAAGACAAGCACAGGTATTATGTCAATCATGGGTTTCAAGGATATGGTGCAAGCTGGTGTCAGTTTTGCAAAAAGAGGCTTCAAGTTGTTGAATAATGAGAGAATGTTCAGAGTTCACATTTTGAATGCATTCCTATAGAATTTCTAAATCAGTTTCAACAAGACGCCATTTGTGACAGAAGAATGGGGTCCTCAAGGCAAGTGAATGTTGATTTCCTTAGAGAGGAGCTCAAGGAAACAAATTCGTCAAAAGCCAATTGGATTGAGCTTGGAAAAGTGAGGGGGTTGTACCCTCATCTACTTGTCAGATAATAGTGATCTTTTGGGGTCCGAAAGGCTTCTAGTGGGGGGGAATGATCAAGTGCTCAGTATTTAGCTCAAAAATCAAAGTTCTTAGATTAACTCAAAACCCAAATCACTACGTCCGTCTCGTCAAGACGATCGCAACGCAATTAGTTTCACTGAAAACCGATTCCGGATGAAGGAGAAAAGGCATGTTGTTCGTTTTCCTAAACAGCTAAAAAAATTGTAGAATAGGACTGAATGACGACATAGCAGTACAGTCAACATGATGGGAATCTTCTTCAATTTCTGCCCAATGAGGTTGTGACAAGTTTCACTTCAGGATTTGCCAGTTTGGTTGTGTGAAGGTGAAATTGCCCAATGTCCTCCAAGGTGGAATTGTTGGTTCACGGTGAATATTATTTTTTTGAAATATATATATATATATATATATATATAATTTTATTTTATTTTATATGATTTAATATCATATATTATATTATAATTATTATATATTATATATAAATATATTAAAAATCCAAACTATATCCAAATCTGCATAATACATATACAATGGCGAATTTAAATGTCTTATCATATAGTCAAAGTCCAAAGGAATCACAATGTATATGGTGGGAAAAACATATGTAGGGACAGAAGGAGTGCGGGTCAAACCCATGATCTCCCCCTCCCAACTCCGTTACATTACCAATGGACCAAGCAGGAAACTTGTTAAACAATGGCCCCTAAACATTATTTAAACTTACATTGGTTGCTGACAGCAGAGCAAAGGGAGCCAACCCCGTGGGCCAGCTCCCTCATCATGTGACCACACACTAAAGCCTTGGGCTAGCGCTAACGTATAAGTGTGCTTAGAGAGTCATTAATCCTATTTAGCCTAATTAATCAAAATGTTAAGTTAGCGACGGTTTTGGAAGCACGGCAATTTCGGCAGAATTTCCAACTTTGGCAGTGCTAACTGGAGTCTTCTCCAGTTTTAGCAGGGTTTCCTAGGGAAACATTGAATGAAGCATATCTTAAGCAATTTTCAACCAAATTGAGCTCATAAAGAGGTGTTCGTGACTAATTTGAACATTCTGAACACATTGGTGTAGGTATCAGGAGCCATACATTTTTTCCACATTGATCTAATATAGAGGCCCAAGTCATAGACACTGGACCAAGGAGATGTAGCCCAGTAGGGGTGAACTCCTTCATGAAAACATTGTGTTAATGTGTCTTTTTGATGGTTTGTTGCATTGTATATGTTTGTTGTTCAGTATTTGTTTCTGAAGCTATTTTTCTCGTAAATGTCTTTTAAAACTTAAGGAAATTTACCTGATTGTGTGTACAAATAGCTAATGAAACCTTAGCACAAGGAGCAATAAGCAAGAACATATTTATAAATTTGTAATTTTTATTAGCACAAAAAAACTAATCATACAAAAATAGATCAATGCCTACCTCAGGGATAATCTATCTGATTGAGTATTGGATTTTTTGCAAGTCCTAAGTGGTTCCTTAATTCTTGGATCCTTTTTTGTGCCATATCTTGAGGTTCCCCATATTTTAATGTGTTTCAACCAGCAATTTCTCTTTTTATCTCACACATTGCAAGGCATTTGTTATAACCCTATTTGTCACCACTGAGTTTGGTTGAGGAACCTATCTAAGAGAGTAGGCTAAGAAACTTATTTTAACATTGTGAAAGCCATTTTAAGTGCTCCATTTCTCTAATATACCTCAAATAAGGTTATGCATCACTTGCTATCATCCAACAATGATTTTATACATTCTTCCATTTCCCTATGGACATTGGCATAGAGCAATGGAGCTACGAACCTTTTATAATTATCCACTTCAAAGGAGATTTATTCAAAAAGGATGAGGTGCCTTGTCATATGGCTTGGGATTTTTTGTTAAAGACTAAACTCACAAGGACCTAGGTGTCTACATTCACCCTCTCATATCCTTAACAAGCCTATATAAGGAGGTCATTCTTAAGGGAAGGGGAGGAGAGTAAGATGAGCAATTAAATGATAGTGAAATTCTCAGGGAGACTCCTTGTATTCAATAAGTAACCCTACCAATGATTTTCGACCAAAGAGGAGTTGAGGTGAAGGCATTGGAAGGTATCTCTTATATCCAAGGTATATCTGTAAGCTCATTGTTAGGCCCCTATACTATTAGTGTAACCCCTTATTGTTATTAGTACAACCCACTTATTATATTGATGTACCCATGTAGTGCCCATATTGTTACTATTGTGCCCCATAGAAGCCCACTATTGTTATTATTGTTCCCTTACATTATTATTGTTATGTTGGCTCTAATTATGTTATGACCCCTTAGACTCCTATATATAGAAAGGAGGTCTTTTCAATTGTATCATCGAAGAATTGTCATTTATGTAATGTAAAGGAGGTTTCCCCCTCGAAGAGGCTGAATTCTAAGGCGTTGATCTATCTTTTCTATCTTTTCTTGAGCTGGTTTCATAACATTTGGTATCAGAGCTTTGGATTCTAGGGTTTCGCTGCTCCAAACAGGCCATTGTGGCATTTTCACTATAATTTTTTTTCTGTGACGTTTCAGAAGCTTAAAAAAAAACCCATTTTAGAAGAAATCGCGTTGAAACTGGGGTCCTAATTTCAAAGCTTTTCGCGCTATATTTACGGAGATATGATCTGAGGAAGTTGGTCTTTTTGCAGACTCCTGAATTACATTCCAAACAGGTGACCTGGGGAAAATCATCATAACTTTCTCTCTGAGCATCATATTGAAATTTCGTAAGAAGTTACAGAAAGATGACGGACTGTAGTTTCTTTTATATATTTTTTAGAGCCGAAGGTAGAAACATTGACACATGGCACTTCATACAAGTTCGCTCTTCTAGAAAGGTCTATAATCAGGTCATCTGGGGAGATTGTGTATAACTCTTTCTTGGAGAATCCAATTTGGATCAGACTGGTGGCATTGGAAAGAGGACACAGAGGGCTACTACAGGTCACAATTTCAGAACTTAAAGATCCGAAAGTATAGAGTTACAGTCGTTTCAAGATCGAGCTCCTAAAATCAAGAAAAAGCAAGATGAGGAAGTTTGATGGCAAGGATCTGGTAAATTGGATACTTCAGATGGAGCAATATTTTGATCTACATGGTGTACCACTGTTACAAAAGGTATGTATTGCATCTTCATATTTAGAACTGGATCAATTTTTATGGTATGAAGGGCTTTGTTCTCATAAACAACTTGTTACGTGGTCAATTTTCACGGAGGAAATGATAGCACATTATGAGGATACAAAGAGCAACACCTTCTTTAGAGTAACACCACAACAATTGGAAAGAGTAAAAGGGCTTTGTGACATAGTGGAAAGCAAAATTATGGAAACCAGGAAGCATACCCCTCACAACTATAAAGATGGAAGTGTTGTTTCTCCTAGCCTTCCACAACCTACAAGGGTTACACCACAACAATTGGAAGAAAAAAAGAGAAAAGGGGCTTTGTTACAATTGTGATAGAAAATGCACTAAAGGTCATAAGTGTGCTGAGAAGAAATTATTTTACATAGAATATGAAGAGGAGGAAGAAAAGGATCAAGAAACATCAAAAGAAGAAGATATACGCTAGGACCCCACCTCAGAGAAAGAAGAAATGAATCAGACGATATCTTGTAAAGCATTGGCAAGAATTACCACTCCTCAAACTCTCAAGATAGAAGGACATATCAAGAAGAAAAAGGTGCAAGAAGTGAAATATCACATCGAGAAAGAAGAAATGAATCCAACCATATCTTGTAATTCATTGGTCGAAATTACTACTCCTCAAACTATCAAGATAGAAGGACATATCAAGAAGAAAAATGTTCAAGAAGTGAAAGATCACATCGAGCACCAAGAAATGAATCCGACCATATATTGCAAAGGATTGGAAGAAATTACCACTCCTCAAACTCTAGAGATAGAAGGACATATCAAGAAGAAAAAGGTTCAAGCAGTGAAAGATCACATCGAGCATCAACAACAAGTTCTTCAACTTTTAAAGGATAACGCCACTTCGGTGCAAAATCAAATGAAACAACAGGTAGATCAACATTGTAGTGAAAAATGTTTTGATGTAGGTGATTGGGTATTTTTACTACTACATCTCAAGCAAGCTATTTATGAGAAGGAAATGTTGGCAATACTACATGCACTTAAAAAATGGCGACCTTACCGAATGGAAAGACTCTTCAAGGATGAGGATGTGGAAGCATTGTTTTGTGCTATTTCTATTATCCAACCAGATTGGATAAACGAATCAAGGGATAAATGGAAAAAGGATGAAGAAGTATGGCCAATTATTCAAAAGTTGCAAAAGATCCCAATTCAAACAATATTGACAAAAATTGAAGAGGAAGGAAAAATCATATTGGAACCTGGAACAGTCACAAAAACAAGAACCCGACAGCTACGAAATCGATCAATTTCAAAGTATCTCATCAAGTGGAAGAACTTACCCGCTGAAGATTCCACATGGGAGGACAAGAATTTTATACAGAAGCATCAAGAACTACTCAAGCGTTGAGGACAACGCTTTTTGAAGAAGAGGGGCATGTGAGGCCCCTATACTATTAGTGTAACCCCTTATTGTTATTAGTACAACCCACTTATTATATTGATGTACCCATGTAGTGCCCATATTGTTACTATTGTGCCCCATAGAAGCCCACTATTGTTATTATTGTTCCCTTACATTATTATTGTTATGTTGGCTCTAATTATGTTATGACCCCTTAGACTCCTATATATAGAAAGGATGTCTTTTCAATTGTATCATCGAAGAATTGTCATTTATGTAATGTAAAGGAGGTTGCACCCTCGAAGAGGCTGAATTCTAAGGCGTTGATCTATCTTTTCTATCTTTTCTTGAGCTGGTTTCATAACACTCATATGTTCTTCTTTGATGTGTATTTCATGATTTCCCCCCAATTCTTGTCATATATTGTATGCATTTAATTGGAATTTGGTTAACTTGGACAATATGCTACAAATATAGCACATGACTTTATTAGATCTTTAGTAGGAGAGTAGAATTGGTTAGCTTATTCTCTTTTGTGTCAGATATAAGTGTGAATAGTGAAGGAAAGATCTCTAGGAGTTGGAGAAGAATTCTTTGCAGCTACACCAGTCAAAATTGTCATAAAACATCATAGGTAAAAGGTGTGCGAACATGTTCTCTTCTCTCTCTATTTATTACAAAACTTAAAAGGTGAAGTGCTCATATCAAGAGGCTTTTTATTTTTTGCTTCGAGGATGGAAATGTGCAACACAAAGCAAGAACAAGTATCGTGTACAGAAAAGAGTGTATTGGATCAAGGTCGAAGACATTTTCTCGAATATTTTGAAGGCCAATATGAAGAATCTTGTTTCTCTGTGATGACGGGAAATATCTCTTCTTAATACATTCAATGAAAACCATAAGGGAGATCGGAGAAAATAAAAGAAAAATCATAAAATGGAGTATATTAAGAGGAAAAATAATTAATAATTTGTTATCAAAATCTTTAAAATTTACGAATTGCATAACTTGACTCTGTACAATTAATTGTAGCCCCCCTTCTTTTTCCTAATCTCGTCTTCCAATTTCACCTTTTTTCTTCTAGTTTTGGTTTCTAGATTTTGCATTTACTTATATAGGCTTCCATTTTGTCAAATCCTCATAGTTTTTTACTTTAATTTAGCTATATTTAAACTAGGTTGCAGGTATTCGCTACTATGAAGTTTGTTAAATTAAATTGTCGTTATCAAGTGGAGTGGAGAATCCTAGTGATGAAAATAGGAATCATTATACTTTCATTCTCACACCGAAGAGGAGAATCCCAATGAGGAAGATGGGAATAATTATAGTGTTGATCTAGTCATGATGATGAGGATGGAATCAAAAGTATATTATCGTGATGTGGAAGATGGCTATAAACGAATATAATTCAAATTGGATTACGTTGTGGTTGTGAAAAGTGTGTCTATTAAGGAAATTTATTACCGTTGTATCGGTTAAGCACAATATTACCATTGGAGAAGCCAAGTACAGTGGAGCATTGTTAAGTTTTATAGCATTCCTCTAGATGGATCTATGCCTCCGCTCTTGCGTTCCTCTCCTCTCGAGATGTGTTTCATCTGTTGTGGAGTGCTCCCTGTTGTTGCTTGTGTGTGTTATGTGTTACATTTGTTCTTCTTGAGTTGTAGTTCATGTTGATCCCTCCTCACTTGCGTTAACTGAGATGTTGGGAGGGAGATGGGAGGTTCCATAGTTGAGTTTAACTTGATCATAGGCAGAGCCATGGCATTAAGAGTGATCTACCATAACTATTGTAAGTAGATCTGTTTATTGATTTTGGATGGATGACTATTTATATGCTTCAAAGGTCAGTGGTGTATAAATTAAAATTCAATTTAGATTCAGTGACATTGTAAATGTTTTGGCTCTTTAATATTCAATAGAGATTAGAGGGTACAACACAAGAGATACATTTCCTTGATTAGTAAACCTTGTTCCTCTAGGAAAGTGCAATCTTACTTTTTGGTGATAGTTTGTTTCTCTATTTTCTTTTTAATTAATTCTTTTTCCTTCAAAGTTTTATCTTAAATATTTTGACAGAATCTGGGGTTTAGTTGTGGGTTGAGTAAACTTAGATATAGAAGCACTTCCTTTCCATTGAAATTTTTTTGCTAAATATTTTGATAGAATTTGGGGTTTAGCTTCCTTGTGGGTTGAGGAAAATCAGAGACAAGGGCACCATGCAAAATCTATTGAACATTTGTTTATCAAAAATATATTTATTATCATGCTTAGTTTGATTTGACATCATCAAATTACCAATATCATATTTCCTTGTTATTCAAGCGGCCCAGGATAGATCTAATGGCATGGTAGCAAAGCAAAGAAGGAGATCATTACATTATCGCAAAGCATAGAGGAAACTCATTCCATCATTAATAACATGCTCTTCAGATAGGTACAATGTTTTTCATTGTGTCATAGATTCTTTTATTTTTTTATTTTGTTGAAGCAAACATAAGTTTGTGATTCTATTTGTAAATTATTTGGATGATGATTATAAATGGAAATCAATTAATCAATTGATTTTATGGAAGACAGGAAGAAGAAAGGGCACTCCTCCGATCATTAATGAGTATGTAGTACCTTGTCCCCTTTGTAATAAGTTAAACCATTTTTTATTTTGTTTTTTTCAAATATGGATATGTGTGTTAATTCTATTATGATTATTATTTTTTATATTATGGTAAACGATTGTTTTTCCAATTTTTTATTTTCTTTATCTCGCATATGGATATGTGTGTTTTTAATTTTATTTATGATTTATTAGTTTTGAGACTATGGTGAAGTTCGTTTAGTTGTGATGAGCATGTCATTTCTCTTATGATTTAAAGCGTTCTTCCAAACATGTCTTCTGCATTTATGGTTTGGTGTTTTCTGGGTGCTCTCTTTAAAATATTTAAGAGGGTTTCCTGATTATTTAAATGGGCGAGACAGTTGCTGGTGTTGCAAAGGAAACCTAAAAAAGTTTTCACGATAACTTAAACTTTTTATTTGAATATAATCTGGTTTTTTGTTTCAAATTTATGCTGGTTTATTATTATAAGATTAAATAAGTTTTCTATTTATTTTGCCAACTCATATTTGATGACACAACGTTGAAAAAGTATATTTACATGGTTAATAAATATATTTCCAACTAAGTTTTGCTTAAGTTTTAGGTTTACTTTCTTATAACTAACTTCAATTCATTTAATTTGGGATATATTTTTGGAAGAAATCAATTTTTTCAAGGGAAAATTTTCATTTTAGAGAATAGAATATATTGATTAATTAATATTATAATTGTAATATTTTTATTGTATAAGTTTTTTGAAACTTTATAGTAATATTTTTTCGACATTCATGGAAATATTATTTTAATTAGCAATTGCATCATATGTTGGAAAGGAAATTTCCTAAGGCAATGTTATAGAAGAAGAAAAAAGTAAATTTTTTATGCAATTTTGATTCTTTACTAGTATTTCTTTTTTTTCATATGTTATGTTTAAAGGAGATTCTAACCAAGCCAATATTCAAGAATATGTTCAAAATCAAGGTAATGCACAACACCTTAACTCCAAAGGATTTATGAAAACGTTCTAGAACTGCACCATTCCCAATTTTTATAAGTAAGTGATTTAAACAAAATATTTCGTAGCACAAATAATCTCATATTACCTTTGATTAACAATGAAATTGATAATAGTTTTTGTTAGAAGGGATTCAAGATAATGTATGTGCATTTTGAGTCATTTTTTATGTCAATTCCAACATGTTGTCACAATTTTATTTTTGTGATTAAGAGTATATAATTTTTAGGGTGGTGTTCTATGTGCACTAAAATACCTGTGAGGTCCAGCACTATGTATGGGGTTTCATTTTCAAGATATGTTTTTCCAGAGTAAGGAAGATTTCAAAGGTTTTCTAAAGTAGGTAGAAGACTAGGTTGTTGCACTTTTCATTGGCCATGTCTCTCTTGAAAAAATCTAGAAAACAAGAAGTAGTGCAAGTGGATTTCTTTGAGTAACCCAATAACAGCTAGAACCTGAGTTTATGAGCTTATGGTCCACATGTGCTACTGTAAGGGGTTACTTGTAACTTGTATATCCTATGAGAAGAAGAAGCACCACCTAGTGACTGAAAATTGCATGTCATCATTCTCAAAGAGTCCAAACAACTCTCGTTCTGATACAAACTTATGGGTTCCTAATATGAAAGCATCTACATTAAAAATAATCTACAATGACCATTAAGAACAATGCAATGGACTAATATTTATTGGGTGAAGGCATCTATTGAAGCAGACTACTCCATATTTTATGTCATTCGTGAGTAATAAATAGATAAATTCAAACATAAAGTCCATTTTTTATCCATAAAAATACAAAATTTTATGAAACATTATTAAGTTGAAGCAAATGACATGGGAAAATGCATTAAATCCAAAATCCTCCAAATGATGTATGTTCTAAAACTTCACCAGAATGTATCAATTACCAATCTCATCACACTGAAAATGTTGATTTAATTAGGTTTAAACAACAAATAGTGCTTAAATTCATATGCACACATGTGTGTGTGTGTGTGTGAGAGAGAGAGAAAGGAAGATAAATATCTTAATGGCCTTGGTGAATTGTGAGAGAGCCCTTCATATCATAAAAGACAACTTTCATTTGTATCAGGATTATCGAGTAAAAACATCGATGCCTAGCCTGCAATATATTCAAGAGACACATCAACTAAAATCAAACAAGAAGACATCCATATGAAAACAAGCAAAAGAATTGGCCACAAAAACCCACAAGGAAAAATAATTGCAGTTGATAGCCCATTCATTATATGAAGCGATTGAGAACCCAAAAAACGACTTTTGAAAAAAATAAGAACATAAATGTGAAAATGAAAATCATTCTACGCAAATTCAACATAAATGTTGGCCCTCTTGCATTTTTTGGACGAGGAATCCTTTTTCCCCTGCTAAGGTTTTCAAGAGATAAACAATTGTAGTCCATAAGCCTAGTGGATGCCCAAGTTATTCACACACTTTGGAAAAGTTTGGCCCCATCACCATGGTTCGATTATATTCAACAACATTGTAACTGCAACTTTAACTTGGCTACAGGGGCCTATAGCTTTAACTTGGTATCAGTAATCACATATTCAGTGGAAGTTAATAGTACTAATTCCATGGATCTACTTAAGTTGTGTGATTGGTATAAGATATAACATATGATATTAGGTATAGATAATCACTTACCTTCTAGATTAATTATTTGAACCCAGCTTGAATGGTACAACAAAACATGGTTAGCTCTTTGTTGCTCTTCTTCTTCATGAATAAAGTGTTGAAGACCTCTTCTTGAGATTTTTAAAGCTATTTTCTCAAGATTTTTTTTCATCTTTTTGCATTACTAATATTATGCCAGTAAATTTTAATATACCAAAATTTGAGTGCGTCGTACATTATTGGAAGCATATATTCATTTCATCTCTTTTTCCAGTGTGATTGTTACTATGATTAAATTGATCAATAAATGCAACTATATCCTTCCTACTACCAGGCCCCAAACAATGCAAGGTTGGTTAAGATATTAAATTTCTAAAGCAATGCACTTATAAATGTAATCCAGCTAAATCGATGCTCCTATAATGTAAGAGATGACCTATTGAAGTTGATGTTTCTCACCTATGTGTGCATAGGTAGGTGTGGGTGCAGGTGTTAGTGCAAAAAGGATGAAATTGTTTGAAACATGGGCACAGGGGTACATCAATTTCCCTTGGTAGAGAAGACCATTAGGATGCCCAATATGGTGGGTACAAGGATTCCCTAGGGAATAAAAGTACCCATGTACATGCTTTTTAACAATGATAAAGAGAATTTACAAAATATACAACAATAGTCTTTTAGCGCAATACCAAATAGAGTGTCATTTTAAGAAAGCATCATAGGCTCGGAAGAACGACCTCATTTTGGAGATTTCAATCTAGCAAGATATGCAGATTCACTTTTCCCTTTTCCATTCAGACAAATATTGTTGGGAATTAAGATCAAATAAATAACAGAAGGCATAAATTAAAATTTTGATTACAAATAAATGCTCACCTTCACGGCCATGGTGTTATGGAAATCCCAATTTAGTCTATCAAAAACCAAATGTGACAATTTTTAGTTGAATTCTCCTTAGATATATTCTAATTCTACTTTAATTCTGAAGAGAGAAAAGGTAGATAATTTGTGGGAAGACATGCTTATCATTTATTCTCCTTTTTTTATGAACTGGGTGGAGAAATGAGTCTTAAAGTCCAAGCTACTAAAATGGATCCAATGAAGGGAGTAATCCAATAGACATACAGTTGCTCCCATGTATTGTGTCGATTATTGACATATGTCTGACCAAATGCATGCAAGTAAATCAATCCAAATTAAATGTAACCCCAAATATAGTAGTGCCATATAAATCCAAAGCAACAACAACATGTAAATCAAGTGTCAAAAACGTCAAGTGACAACAAATAATGAAAACATAGAAAAAAATTGCAAGCCTATAATTACATATCTTCAATTAGTAACTGCAGCCTTGTCATTTGTAAACAATAAGGGTTGCTTCAACATAGATTCTTTGAATTCAAATATATCACCAGACTACACTACTCAAGTAGAAATTTGTAACTAGGATCTCGATGATAACATGTGTTTCAAGACCTAATGAAAAAGTACAATAGGTGGAACTCCATTTTGTTAATGAGGCAATTTTACATTTCAAATAAAAATGGAAAACAAACAAATTTCTTACCCCCAACTGATAAGTCCCAAAGGTGAATATTTTTGCATTATAGCTTTCTCTCAAATCTTTTGGGAGATCTCTTTTCCAAGTTACTCTCCTCACCCAACATTTGACAATCTATAAGATAAAAATATAAGGATGACACTGAAGTCATGTTTTCTAAGCTTTTACAGCTTTCTAAATGCCTGCTTAGTTTCCTCTTGTGAAAATATGACAGTGAGACATGTCAGATGGAAATTAAACTAACGAAAACAAATATTTTAAGACCTCAGTCAATACAATATCTAAATGATTTTTTCTTTAAGGTGGAAGTGATACTTATATTCGTCATGAATCATGTCAACCAAATTTTAATGGAATATCACAAGTCAATCTAACTTGAAAAAAGGTGCATCAAAGGTAAACCCAAATTGTGATAACTCTGAGAAAAATTCAATTGATATATATCTATAATACAAAAATTAATAATGTTTTTTGTAAATACCCAAAGTGATCCAGCACTTTAGCCACCTTCTCTGCCTCCAATGGTTTTTATATACACAAATACCATATCTAGGCTGGATCTATCTCTCCCTCAATCTCTCTCTCCACCTTTCTCTCTATGTATTTGTTCTTCCCTCCTCCTCTCTCCGCCTCCAACTCCATCTCTCCTTCTCTCTCTCAAGTAACAATATTCAAATTTCATTAATAAGTACATAAAACTTAATACTAACAATTTAACAAGATTTGCATCCATAGATATTCAGCTCCACTTTACCATGGATATTATTAACTATACCATACCATGGGCCAATACGATGGCTCGTGAATACCACATGCCCAAAAACCATCTCTCATTTCACTATCAAAATAATACTTACAATATAACATGCTTTTTAACCATGAATGCTCAACCCAATTTACTATGGATATTATTAACCTAACTCTACCATACCATGGGCCAATACCATGGCTCATCAATACCACATACCCAAAAACCATATCTCATTTCAAAATCAAATATTTAAAAAAAAAAAAATATTAAATTTTTGTGCTGAGAGACACTCTCCATCCCAGTATGGAAGAGATGTTGTAATGTCTTGTTTTATTATGTTATCTATGGAAGAGATATTGTAATTTCATGTTATATTATGTTATCTAAACATTTTGACCTAGTTGAATTACATAAAGATAAAAATAAAATATAAAATTATTAATTAGAACATTTTCAATCTGAAATTACATAAAAATAAAAAATAACTAAAAAAATAAAATTAATAATTAAATCAACCTAGATCCATATTAATTTCAGATTTATCAAGTTCCCAAAGGAATCAAATCTCTCAAATCTTTCTTCAAATTTTGTACTCTTTTAATTGTTAATATTTGTGGGAGGTATAAGGGAGATTAGTTTGATAGGAAATATGATAGTTAAAGGGCCAAGATACTGAAAATAGGAAAATTACTATAAAGGATGGTCACAACCGTCGCTGTGGTGTTTTTGTTTGTGAAGATGGCGATAGGTATCTTAAGATTGCCGCTTTTGGTATGTATCAATTGTGATATTATCCTAATTGAAATGTTCTAATTTAATTTAATTATTTGCAACCATCATATTAACTTCAATCCTAAATATCATATAATTTTTTCTTTTAAATATACTATATAAATGTTAATATTTTAAAAACACAATGTGTCAATTTAATTTGTTTTATTAAAAAATCTTTAATTTAAATAAATTTAATTTATATATTTTAAAATTAATTAGAAAAACCTTTTATTAAAATGTATTATAAAAATATTAACCATTTAAAAAATATAGCATAAATATTATCATTATGTCAATTTAATTTATTTTATTAAAACATCTCCAATTTAAATAAATTTAATTTAATTTATAAATTTAAAAGTAAATGAGAAAATACCTTTCTATTAATTTAACTATGCATCTTCTTTTTAAAATAGAATTTAAAACCATCCACAAATATCATTATCAGATTGAATAAAATTACAAAAAAACACTCAATTTAAAACATCGTCGGGCTCGAACAAATATTTTGTTCAGGAACAATGTCGGTCTCCCCGTCATCACCTAAATTCATCACCATTTCCAAAGGAATTCATGACAATAAATTGAACAGATGTTTGAGTAACATTTAAGAGGGTAACTGAACAGATGCTTGAGTAACATTTTAGAGGGAAAAACCAGAGGGGCTAATGTTACTACCTGCCTCTGTTAGAAGCATCCATTCTTATGCTTTGGGTTTTAAAATGTTTCGTTTCATTTCAGCGTGTGGGATTTCGGAGATGATATATTGTAGGTATTTATTTTTATGAAGCTGAGCATCATTTTTCCGACCAACTTTTAAGGTGAATATTATGGTTATTATTAGAGGAGAAACAACTGTGTAAATAATTGAAAAAAAAATTGCAAAATAGGGTGAAATCACAACTATACATAGCTGACACAAGAGTTATACATAGCTGACACAAGAGTTGTGAAAGAAAGACGGAACCGTAGGAGACAACAATTTTGTAAAACTATTACTTAAATTTAAATAATGAATCAAATTAATCCGAATAAGGGGAACACATTCATTTTTAAATACAACAAACTTAAAAAATATTTTAGCAGCCCTTGTTTTAAGCAAACATCAAAATACTAAAACTCTTATTATTCCATGTATTACTAGGTAGATAAAGATGGGAAATGACAAACAACCATTACCTAAAATGGATTTCAAAACAAATCTTTCAACAACCTCATGAAAATTGAAACTCTTATTCCATGTATTACTAGGTAGATAAAGATGGGAAATGACAAACAACCATTACCTAAAATGGATTTCAAAACAAATCTTTCAACAACCTCATGAAAATTGATTTCTTAACTTTAGCTTCGTTAAGTGTCTAGAAAATAAATTTCCGTATGGATTATTTTATGATTACTCATTCAGGGTTAAGAATCTATTTTATGATCATGAAGGAACAGAAGACAGATTTGGAATTAGACGGTGAAAATGTTCTAAATTCATGAAATTAGTTGTACAAAGAGGAATCTTAAACAGTTGTAGTTACAAAATTTTCTATTGTTTTATCTTAAAGTTTGTAATGCAGAGTTATCACGACAATGATGTATGTAATTAATATTTCATTTTCAAGATTTATCTTAAATATGATTGATTAAAATGTCTTTCTTCTTATTGTGTAATGATGGCCAGAATTGACTTTCGTGTACTTTATTATTAATTACTATGTACTATATCACTTGTACTTTATTATTAATTACTATGTACTATATCACTAATTACTATGTATAATAAATATAAATAATTTGAAAAATAACATTATATATTAATTAATATGTACCATAAACACAAATGGTTTGTAATTAAATTCAAAAATTCAATTTTCTCATTAATTTGAAGTATTGAATAGACAATTTTTATTGGTTTTATTTTTTAATTTACAAAAAAATAATATGAAAATATAAATTTGAAAAAAAATGTAAAAATAACATATGTACAATTTGTACAACTCTCATTATATCAATCTATACTCTAATAACATGACATGTGTACTATAATAAGAAGATTATATAAAAAATTGCCATCATTCATTATACAGTTTGAGTGGGCCTAATGGTTAAGAATATGTGTTTCCTCCTAAGAGGTCACAGGTTCAAAACTAGAGGGGGGTAAAGTATGTATGCCTTCGTAGACTTAGCAGTCAAATTGCTACCCGGAGATGGGTCCCTTGTCCCACAAACAAGGAGGTCTCACTTGGCTGTGACCTTAAAAATGGATATTATTATTATTATTATTATTAAATAAATAATTATTAATTTATTATATATATATATATATATCTTTTATCTACCAAAAAATATTTAATTATATTAAAAAAAATGTTAAACAAATATTTATATAATTTACTTTATAATTTTATTATTGTTTAAAGTACATACAACACATCATGATATTAAAATATTCTATTAAACTAAACAGCAAAATATACTAACTATACAATCTTATTATAGTTTCTCACGTTTAAAAAGTATTCATTTCATAGTCGTGATTTATTTTAAACCGTCAAACAATTTTATAAAATAGGTACCTTATTGTGCAATTAATTTCCGGCCTGTCATAAGGAATACTTTGAAAATTCCAGCGTAATAGATTCAATAATGGTTGCTTTCAATAATGTAGGAAATCGCGCTTCTCATTCGTGTCGAGTTACCTTTCCTGGTTTCGTAGAATTTCTGTTCACTTGCATGTATTTTGCTGAAAACTCTACCCAGTTTCATAGATTGTACTGTTAGGGTTGAATCGTTGATGATTAAAACGGGAAGAACATGCATGTCAATAATATACTGCAAATCCGTGAGGCAGCGTAGATATTTTGGAGTCGTCTAATTAGGCGAAGGAATTGCTCGGACTGCTAAAAGTGGCTAGAATCCCAGATAAAAAAATTTCAAAAAATCTTGTAGTGGCAGCGTTTAAATCGTGTTTTTGATGGTGGAAATGGATTCAGCGCCATAAAAAACATTTAGGACACCTATAATTTTGAAGTTTAACAACTATAACTTGGATTTACAAAAATCCTTGCGATAGTCTCTAAATATGACCGGAATTTCCATAACTTTCCGGGCAACTCCTCCACCTCGTTAGACTACGCTAATTAAAGTGGAGCACACAGGGTCTTTGTCAAAATAAATAAATAACAATGATGGTAAATTTTCATAAATAGAGTTTACAGTATAATCATTGAACTATAAGAGCGAAACCAATTATATTCAAAATAAATAGATTTTATCATTATTAAAAAATAATGAATTTTTAATGTGAGTGAAATTAATTATTTTGAAAATAAATAGATTTAATTATTATTAAAAAATAATAAATTAAATTTTTAATGTGATTTTTTATAAAATAATATAATTTATTTTTAGTTAAACATAAATTTAATAATTATATTAAATAAAAATAATAATAATAATTATATTAAATTAAAAAAAAAATCAAAATAAATTATTAGTTATATTAATAATTATTATTATATTAAATTAAAAAAAAAATCAAAATAAATTATTAGCTATATTAATAAAAGAGAGGATCAAAATTTCCAAATAAAATTTATTTGAACTAGGAAATTCACAACCTATATAATATTTTTGTATTAGAAGGTAGTAAAGAAACTATCCTTTAATCTGAAATTGCAGTGAAGAATTCCATATATATTAGAATAATGAGAAGGATTTTGACCAACCTATTTATTTTTTTATATAAATCATCTCCACAAGAACAAGTCAAGTGTAAATAATCATGGTAGAGAAATATGTTTCATAAACTCTAACCACACGAGTCTATCTTGCTAAATCTCCGTGACTAAAGTGGTTTCACACTTCTTTTTTCAGAATCTAGACACCATATATATGTCAAAATCATGCACACCAACAACCTATATCTATCGAAACAAAACACTGTGACTCTCACTCCTCAAACTTCTATTCAAACATCCCAGTCATTGGACCTTTGAAAAACCGTTAATGGTAATACTGAACAGATATTAAATGAATGCATCAATAATTCTGGTTTTCTCGTATAGTCTCCTTGTTAAAATTTGGTAATATTTTGTTGGAATAAGTTTTGTAAAAGATTTGTTGGAATAATAAATTTAATTATGTATTTTGTAAAATTTGAGTAATTTTTTAAAATTTTCAGATATCTATATTCAAAATGACATAATTCAAAATTTTAATTAAAATTATGTTATCAAATTCCTAAAAACCGAAGTAAAATTGAAAATCGAAAATATATCACCAAAATAAGATTGATTCAAACATCCCCATCATTGAACCATTGAAAAATATTAATGGTTGGTTTACTGAACAAATTTATGTGAATGCATCAATCAATTCCAACTTTAACTCAGCTCATGCGCAGGTCCACACCTGTGTGACAAAAATTAAGAGAGTTATATTTGGTTATCATCCAGTCAAGCAATTCATTAGTGTTACCCTCCAAGTCAAAAAACAAACTCATGAGATAATATAGTGCCTAATAAGGAAAATGGGAAGCAAAAATAATGAGGGCGGATGCTAAACAATATAAGTATACTTGGAAGTGTGAATTCGCCAAAAAAAGTCGAAATGTATCTCTGGATAAACAAATATTATACGGGGTTAATTATTGTAAAATATTATAAGGGTTTCAAAAATCATATGGTATTTGAAGGAAATTTTTCCCATAAATAACGAGTAGGGTTAATAGAAAACTCTGAGTGCTAAATATTGGAAGAGTCTCAACCCAAACAATGAAAATCCTTTGGAAGAGTCTCAACCCAAACAATGAAAATCCTAAGAATAGCCAGAAGGGTTGTACACAAAAATAAGTGACGAAAAAGCCATCAATTCAACCAAAAGAAGTAAACGAATACCTAAATAGTGTGGAGTGTAGAATGTTCTTATAGATTTAAACTGTAATAGGTTAAAACATTTGAGTTGAATCTACTCTACTTATTAGTGGAAATAAAAATTGATTTGATGAAATAACGAAGTAGAAAATGGAGAATTTAAATCACATATAACACAATAATTTTCTGGGAAAAGCCACAGCTAAAAACCCCTGCTATTTGTTTATTACATTAATTAGAAGTTATGAGAGAAAAATACAATGCTTGTTCAACCCGAACAATCTTTGCACAAGTACAATCTATTTCACTGCTTCACAAACCAGCTCAAGCCAATACTTAGCCAAATATGTTCCTGCCAAGTTCTTATTTCCTGGCGCAGTTTCCTACGACATTAGTCCATATTTAATTGGGAAATTCGTCATCCATAACTGCACAATCCATCCATAGATCTTTTTCTGATTGCATGCACCATCAGTTTAATTTAGATGATTTTACCACTGATAGTACACTGTCCTTGAACTCTAACCTCAACTGAGTCTTTCTCAGAACTGACATGCATGAGTTATTTAAGAGTGAATTATCAGTTATTTGATTGATCACTACATGTGAATTAAATACAAATTAGTTCACTTACATCTCACTAGTTCCTCCATCAGTGAGAACTAGTTTAACTGAATTTAACTCAGTTAAACTGAATTAAATAATTACAACTCAATAATAACTCAACCTGAGCCCTTAAAATTTAGGGATCACTCCACATGACTCTAGATAGACTCCCAATTCGAATTCACTGAGCCAACCAAGTCAACTTAACTTAGTTAATTGTTACAAGTTGCTATGAGAATTAGAATAGCAATTTAATTCCTAATTTAATTCAAGGACAAATTAAATTAGGATTTTTCTTGTTGCATTTTTTTCAACACTCACTCTCAACACGAAAGGGATTATCTGCTACCCTGACCCTGCCTCAGTGAAACTCGAATTTGCATTTTGACAATGCCTTTGTCAAAATATTTGCATCCTGCTCCTCTGTAAGAATGTACTCCAACAACATAAATCTCCTTTACACACAATCTCGTAGATAGTGATACTAGATATCAATATGCTTGGACCGATCATGAAAAAATGGGTTCTCAATGAATTTGATACAACTCTGATTGTCACAATAAATCAATGTAGGATCCATCTGCTGACCAAACAACCCAACAAGAACCTTCCTCATCGAGATAGCCTCAGAAGATGTTTGACTAGCAACCATGTACTCTACTTTTGTTGAACTAAGTGCAACTGATCTATGCTTCATGTTGTACTATGAAACTGTCGCTGACCAAATACTGAAGATTCCCCTTGATGTGCTCTCCCTGTCATATGCACTCTCTGCCCAATCTACATCTGTGAAGCCTTGAAACTTCACTCCCTCTATTTGTATGTACCAAATATCAAACTGAGTGGTGCCTCTGAGGTATCTCAACACATGTTTAACTGTCTTCTAATAAAGTTTGGTTGGCTTAACCATGGCTTGACTAAGCTAGTTAACTGCAAAACACATGTCCGATCGTGTGCTCACTAAATACATAAGTGAACCCACAAGTTGTCTATAAATAGTAACCTCCACTACTTCACCTGAAATAGAATCCTTCTTCCTCCAATTACTCGCCAGAGGAGTCTCCATGAGATTATTGCTCTCCATGTGGAACTTCTTCAGTATCTTGTTGGCATACTTTCCCTGAGAGACAAAC
Organism: Pinus tabuliformis; assembly: GCA_031772625.1. Lineage (NCBI taxonomy): Eukaryota > Viridiplantae > Streptophyta > Pinopsida > Pinales > Pinaceae > Pinus > Pinus tabuliformis. The sequence goes on along the minus strand of CM062806.1, from coordinate 501,681,055 downwards.
AATTCATCATCTCATTGCCATACCTCCATACCAAGCATGAGCCCCGGGTCCTTCATCTCAAACTCCCTTGCAAGATCCTTTTTGAAATATTTTATCAGCATCTCATCACCTCTCAGAATCAAATCATCAACATATAATACTAAATTAACAATTTACCGTCAACCACAATATGGTAAAGGTTCACATTTGCTTCACTTTCGGTGAAGCCCAACTTGGTGAAATAACTAGCAATCCTGGTGTACCAAGCACGAGGTGCTTGTTTTAGTCCATACAATGCTCGCTTGAGTCTGCACACATGTGACACTCTATTGAAGGTCTCAAATACTTCTAGCTTCTCAATATACACCTCTTCCTCAATCATGTCGTTAAAGAGCACTATCTTTATATCCATCTGATGTATCTTCCATCCCATCTGCGCTGAAAGTGCTAAAATAGATTTGGTTGATGAGTACCTTGCTACAGGAGAAAATGTCTCATCGTAATCAATTCCCTCCACTTGAGAGAACCCTCTGGCCACAAATTTTCCCTTGTGTTTCTCCACACTCCCATCTGCTATTTTTTTTACTTTGTAAATCCATCCAAAACTCACCACTGACTTGTCTATTGGTCTTGGGACTACCTCCCAAACGTCGTTTCTGATAATGCAGTCATACTCCTCAGCCATGACATCAATCCATACTAGTTGTTGCATTTCTTCCTCGAATGATGATGGCTCAATCTCTACACTCTCATTCATCAGAGCCATGTAACCAGTGCACTGATTTGATGACCTCCTCTACGTGTGTTGTGATGTGGGTGCTCCCAAATTCTCTCTTGCATCATGCCATTAGGGTAATTTTGAGGTCTAAAATGGGTCTCCTAAGAAAAATGTACAACCAAAATAAAATTTATAAGGACCAATAGGATTCAAGATGATGATATCAACCATGGGGGATGATTCACCATTTTTGGAGTAAAAAAGTAAAAAGATTAAAAAATAATAAAATAATAAAACTACTTTTTCAACTCGTATTTTCAACTTATCTCCCTAAGGTTTTACTCAAATTTAGAGCAAAAGTACTCGTTGGATGCAAAATTTAATTCATCATCCAAGGAATACTCATGTTGCATACTTTTGATGGACCCTGTTACACGAAAAATAAGAAATACATGAAAAAACATGATTGCAATCACGTTTTTCATGTATTTCTCATTTTTCATGTATTAGGGTCCATCGAAAGTATACAACATGGGTACTTTTTGGATGAGGAATCAAATTTTTCATCCAACAAATGTTTCCACTCAAAATTTCAGTAAACCCATAGGGAGATAAGTTGAAAATACAAGTTGAAAAAATAGTTTTTTCTTTTTTCCCTCTAAAAATTGATAATGTAATCTAACTTTATTTTATTATTTCCACTTTATTTTATAATTTCCTTAGGAGACCCATTTTAGACATCAAAATTCCCCTAATGATCAATTTGTTGACCTCTTTGGTGTGCTTTCTTCCATCTATGAAAGTTTATGCATGAGTGGGTGTCTCCACTCTCTGATGCTCTTCACGTCGCTGCTCCTCATCATCCTGAGGCTCCTCCTTTGGAGCTAAAAGATCCTCATCTGCATGTAACCGAAGCTCCTTCTCAAGGGAACATCTCATGGCCTTCTCTTCATCGAACTTCACATCTCTACGAACCATTTTCATCCTGTTGGATGGCGAGTACACCCGACAGTTGTGAGGTGTATCCGTGTATCCCACAAATATTCCCAACTCAGTTGTTGGCTCTAGTTTTTTTCCCGCATCCTTGGTAACATAACAGTAGACTGATAAACCAAAGATTGTGAAGTGTGCCACATCTAGTTTCTTACTTGAAAAAACTTCTTCTGGTGTACTAATCTAGAGAATTCAATGAGGACTTTTGTTCTACAAATAAACAATAGTGTTACATGCTTCATCCCACAAGTGCAATGGTAGGCCCCGATCATGTAACATAGCCCATGCCGCTCCCACAATAATTTTTTTCTTCCTTTCAACCACCCCATTTTTTTGTGGGTTATGAGGTGCTATTAACTCCCGTTGAATGCCTTCTGAAGCACATAAGTCCTTGAATTCATTTGACACATATTATCCACCATTATCACTTCTCAGAGCTTTAACTTTCTTACCAGTATCTTTCTCGACAAGTGCTTTAAATTCACAAAAATTAACGAACGTCTGATCTTTCTTCTGAATGAAGAAAATCTATCTCTTATGAGAAAAAACATCAACAAATATTACATAAAACATGTGCTTGGTCGTGGATGTTGTTGAGAACAGTCCACACACATCTGAGTGAACTCGATCAAGGATCATTTGTGCTTGTCTGTCTTTATCATGAAAGGAAACTTTGATGTACTTCCCTAATGTAAACCCTTTGCATGTGTCTCTATGCTCTAATGTACCTTTGGGAAGTCATGTAGAAATTTGTTGCATGATCTTCCAGCCTCCGTGGTGCAAGTGACCCAATCTTCTATGCCACAACTCGTTGATGTCTCGGCTCTGCACCTTCTCTGCTTTAGTGCTCAAAGTAGTGCAGTCTTCTACATCCAATTTGTAGAGGTTCTTCACTCGAACCCTGATCCACTTCACCTGTCCAGAGGCTATGTGACGAAGGAAATCCTTTCCCTTACTAAATATCACATCATAGCCACAGTCCTCCAACATGGCAATAGAAACCAAGTTCTTCTTCAAACCTGGAACATACATGACATATTTTAATGTGAGGGGAGAACCAGACTCCCTCTGAAAGGTAACAGTATTGATGTTGGTCACGCTATACCTCCCATCATCTCCCATCTCGATGTGCATCTGGAGGTCCTTCTCCTCCAAGTCACTGAAGAAATCTTTGTTTTCGGTCATATGGAATGAGGCCCCACTATCCAGGTACCACACACTACCCATCACCGATGTCACCATGCAAGCGATGAGGGTGAAATCTAGTTTGCACTGTGAAGTAAGAGCTTCACCTACCGCTCCTCCTGAGGGCTTCTTACCGGCCTTCCTGTGTGGACACTTTCTGGCATAGTGTCCCAACTTGTGATACTGAAAGCATTTGATTTTCGACATGTCCTTCTTCTTTCTACCCTAACTAGAATCTGATTTGGAATTGGATGACTTCCCATTCCCTTTCTTCACCTTTCCAGCTAAGGCATAGTTCTCCTCATCATCATGCTTAGATGATGATCCATCTCTGGTGTTCCACCGAATCACTTCTTGTACCAAGTCGGACCACAATCGCTTCCACTCTCGTAGCTTCTCCCTAACATTAACTGAGTCCTGGTAATTGTGCCAGCTCTTGGGAAGTCCTAGAAGTGTTAGGCTCACCAGATCGCCCTTAGCAATAATAACACTGACACTTCTAATCTCATCCTGACATTGGATGAACTTAATAAAGTACTTTGATATTGTATCTCCCTTCTCTATATTGATCTTTCTAAGTTTGTCCTTCAATTCCAACTTCTTGTGGTCACTGTTGTTTTGAAATAGGTCCTTCAAGGCCTTCCACATTGCAAATGGAGTTTCCTTACCGTGGAGATTCGAGACAATATGGTCTCAAACTTCTTCTAGGATAATTCTTCTCGCCTTTGCCACACACTTTCTCCATTCCGTCAGATCCTATGCATTAGTTGTTGGAGGTTTAGGAATATCATTGTATATGAATTCATTAATCATGTTGTCTTCCAACACTACCTCCATCCTATCCTTCCAATCTATGTAATTCGAGCTACCCTCAAGGGCATACTCAAGTCTCAATCCCTAAAACAACATCTTACTCGCTCTGAAGTATGATACGGCAAATTTGATTTCTCCTGCAAAACAAACTTGTATTCTCCTCTTCTATAGTGATTTCAACTCCGATACCATGTATAAATTTCTAAAAATCTAGCTTTGATACCATGTAGAATTTTCTTGTAGATTCAAACCGTAGATTTTAATATGCAAAAACAATTGACTTGAATCTACTCTGCTCATCAGCGGAAACAAAAAATTGATCGTTGAAATCATGAAGCATAAAAGAAAGAATTTAAATCACATATAACACAATAATTATCTGGGGAAAGCCACAACTAAAAACCCTTGCTATCTATATATTGCATTAATCAGATGATCTGAGAAGAAAATACATTGTTTGTTCAACCCGAACAATATCTGCACAAGTACAATCTATCTCACTGTTTCAAAAACCATCTTAAGATAATACTTAGCCAAATATGCTACCTTCCAAGCTCCTATTTCCTTGTGCAGTTTCTTAGGAAATTAGCCCATACTTAATTGGGAAATTCCTCATCCATAATTGCACAATCCAACCATAAGCCTTTTTCTGATTGCATGCACCATCGGTTTAATTTAGATGATTTTACAACTAATAGTACATTGTACCTGAACTCTAATCTCAATTGGATCTTTCTCAAAACTAATATGCATGAGCTATTTATGAGTGGATTATCAGTTATCAAATTAATCACTGCATGTGAATTAAATCCAAATTAATTCACTTGATCTCTCACTAGTTCCTCCATCAGTTAGAACTAGTTTAATTGAATTTAACTCAGTTAAATTGAATTAAATAATGACAACTCAATAATAACTCAACATGGGCCCTAAAATTTAGGGATCACTCTACATGACTCTAGATAGACTCACAACTCTAATTTACTGAACCAACTAAGTCAACTTAAATTAGTTAATTGTTACAAGTTGCTATGAGAATTAAAATTACAATTTCATTCCTAATTTAATTCAAAAATTACAATTTAATTCAAGGACAAATTAAATTAGGATTTTTCTTGTTGCATTTTTTTAACATGGAGTTCTTTTATTGCATAAGACCTAAGAGTTAAGCTTAGCCGTGTACAAAATGGAGAAGAAAAATATATAGTTTTCTCTTAGAAATTTTAAACATTGGTCAAGGAAACTTTCCCAATGAATTCTCTCATAAATAAAAAGAAAGCCCTAGCTAGTGAAGGCCTTGTGTCGAAAATTAGGGAATCCATAGTTCGGTGTAGTCGGAGAGGGTTAGGCATCTACTGGTGAGAATTCCTTGCAGAATTTTCCATGGAGAAGTTAGTGGATATGAAAAGAACTCAAGCAAGTTAAAAGAAAAACTGAGAAATTTTAACAGACCTTACAATAGTCCTAGAGAATGGATGACTACATAGGAACAAATAATTTCAATGGCAACACTTTATAGCACAAGTGACAAAAATTATCAATACCTCTACCACTGTGAGCGGACTAGGATTCAAGATTCTCGTTCCATTTCTCCATTAGAAAGAACCATAGTAGCGATATAACAATTGATAAAACAAATAATTCCAAACCAAAGCCTTACCCTAATCGTAATATTAGTCCTACTTTCGTCATTGGATCTATAATGGAATATTTGTCAAAAAACCTACTCTGTGGGGTTAAAGGATCAATGACTAGTAGTTGTAGCATACAAAAAAAGTGTGTTTTAGGGTCGAGCAAACAAAATGGATATCAAATGTAGAACAGAGCAAGCACATAAAAAAAACAATGAATGGAGTGACAAAAATGAATTCAAAGGGGTAGTCTACCACATTTCCCCAAACCCTAGACCACTATAGCCATTGGATCTGGTTGTTTAATCTCCACTGCTCAAATTGGGGAACCACGTGACAACCATTTGCCATTGGTATGATAGAGTTGCATCATATGGCCACTTGGGAAGTTATGGTACACAGAAATCAGAAGGACAAGAAAAAAGTTAGCATCTGCACAACAATGGTGGCAATGCATTCAATTACATAATTCGAGGGAATCAAAGGACAAGACAAAAGTTAGCATCCACACAATGACAAGAAATATTTACCGGTCTATAGGATATTTAATGCGGTCGGGCTGTACATGCCCACCGTTAAATTTAAACAATTATAAATTTAATTGTGGGCATATACAACCTGACCACATTAAATAACTTATAGGAGGAGCCTCCTCCCAGGATCAACACAACTACAAAGCTTTTCACATTACAGGAAGTAGAGACAGGAATTGAGAAGTTGAAAATAGGAAAGGCGAAGGACTTGGTGGAACTTCAAGTAGAATATCTAAAGTGGGGAATCAACATTATTACACTGCACATCATGGAAATATTCAACAACGTCATTCGACAAGGATTCCCAAGAGATTAGAGAACTAATCTAGAAATACCCCTTTTTAAAAGTGGAGACATTAATCATTCTTCCAACTATAGAACCATTATGATCAATCCTTTGTTTGCAAAGCTCTTCAACAACATGGTGGAAAATAGAATCAGTAAGTGGGCGGAAGACAAAGAAAAGAGGGAAAAAGGGCAAGCAGGGTTTAGGCCAAAACATTCTACTATAGATCATAGTATCACGTTGAGACACATTATTGAAAAGGTTTGGGAGGGCAAAGAAGAATTATTAATCTGCTTTGTTGACTTCAAAAAGGCATTTGACACGGTCCCTAGAGATAAGTTGCGGAGTAGAATGGAAGAACTTGAAATTCCTTTGCATTATAGAGTTGTTGTCCATATGCTTTATGAAGAGGTGAAAGTCAAAATTAGAACTTCAGTGGGCATTTAAGAAAGCTTTAGAAGTGACATCAGAGTCAAGCAAGGTTTCCCTTTATCCCCTACTCTTTTTAGTTTATATATCCATAAATTGGAAGGGTCGCTAAATCTACAAGGTGGGGATGGTGTTCAGTTGGGGGAGTTTGTGATAAAGCTTCTCTTATATGCTGATGACCTTGTATTGATTGCTAAATCGACCCAGGGATTGCAGATGCACCTATATTCCCTTGAGAAATTTTGTAAAGCAATGGGGATGCAAGTCAATACTAGCAAGACCAAAATAATGATTTTCTCAAATAAAAAGAAGCAGAGCCAAAATATGTTCTTCTTTGAAGGAAACATTCTTGAAGAAGTAAATGAATACAAGTACCTCGAGATTGATTTCAACAAAAAGCTTAATTGGGAGCACTAAAGAAAGAAGAGAATTTTAGGAGGGTGGAAAGCATTATATGCTCTTCAAACCAGATGTAGAGAGGCAGAGTTATGGGGTTGGAAAATAATTAAAGTGCTTTTTGGGCTCTTTGTTTGTCTAATAATATTATATGGGTGTGAATTGTGGGCTAGTAACATCCCTGTCTCAAAATGGAAGCAAATTGAGAAAATCCAAAAACGCTTGATAATGAGCAAGTTTAAAATAAAAAGTTTGATTTCTTATGAGATAATGCTAAGTGAAACATGAGCAACTTCCATCAAAGCAATTTCTATGGTGCATCTCATAAGGTATCTTCAGAGAATTGAGCAAATGGGAGAAGGTAGATGGCCTAAAGTTATCTTCAATGAAGGAATGAGTGAAAGAAAGAAATCATGGATGAGACAAAACAACAAATGGATGAAAAAATGGAATATTTACCTCAATGCATGTTCCAGAAATAGCAAGGGTTTAAAGAATTATGTTATGGAGAAGTTTTATATGCATATATGGGGAAAAGAGTTGGGTATAAAAAAGAAGTACTATGTTCAAGAATTCAACCCCACGTGTGATCTCCAACAAAAATAGTACATTGGAGCTAGAATTTCATGGAGAGAGAAGATTCTTATTGCTCAATTAAGAACTAACTCGCATCAACTACGGTGTGAAACAGGTCGGTGGAAAAGACCTAAAAAGCTTGGAAAGAGCGGGTGTGTACTTTTTGCATTTCTGGGGAAGTGGATTCGGAAAAACATTTCATTTTTGAATGGGATGCTTTCAAAGACATCAAGGATAGTTACAATAGTATGTTAACATCGGTTCATTGGCAGTGTCTTTTCAGCGAGGAGATTGTTAGAAGGTTGGGTCAACTCATCATTAATTTGAATAATAAGAGGATTGAATTGCAAAAGACAAAAAGCAAGGAAGTTAGTGGTCCCATAGCCTATATCTAGTCTTGTGAACGTTAAAATTTCATTTTATTTTTTTTCTTTATAGACTAGTAAAGAAGCTTTGCCCCACACAACAATGGTGGAAATGCATTCAATTAAATAATTCGAGGGAATCACGTGACAACCATATTCCTTTGGTACAATAGAGATGCACCATATAGTCACTTGGGAAGTTATGCACAACAATGGTGGCAATGCATTCAATTAAATAATTCGAGGGAATCACGTGACGACCATATTCCATTGGTATGATAGAGCTGCACCATATGGTTACTTGGGAAGTTGTGGCACACAGAAATCACAAGGTTGCCACAAAAGTCAGCATTCACTGAGTAATTTTCACGCCACGAGCTAAGTCGAGCATGCTAATGTGTGACGGTGGACCGAATGCGGTTATGTGCGACGGTGGGGAGACATTCTTGGTTTTATGTGACAAGATGAGTCAAGTGCGCCCATGTGTGCAACGGGCACCTAAGCTTGGTTATATGCGACGAGTCGTGCGAAATATGTGATGAGTTGGCGTTTCGGTTATGTACAATGAGATGGAGTTTGGTTTTGTGCAACGATGGTCGGTTTGGCGGGTGTGACGGATGAGCTGAACGAAGAATCGAAAATCCGAATATGAGAAAAATCTACTAAGTATGGAAAGTGCGACGGTGGGCTTATTCGATGGACGCACTGGCAGGTGGACCCAGTGGGCTGATGTGTGGGGGCGAGCTGACATGAAGTTGGGGTGTGACGAGTTATGATGGGTATGTCGGCTTGGAGGCCGACACCCCTCCATACATGAGGGTGCACATATATATTAGCGAAGAGTTAGAGTCATTCAACCATCAAGCAAGAGCGACCCAAGCCAACACCCCTCTATACATGAGGGCACACGTATATATTAGCAAAGAGTTGGAGGCATTCAACCATCAGGCAAGAGCGACCAAGCTTAAGGAAATGCACTTGGAGTTTTAGGTGTTTGGGAGGCATAAGGAGTGCGATGAAGACAAAAGTAGCGAGCATAAACGGTGCAGGGCGGATGAGTCGCAGACTGGTGGGCGGAGGTGCGGAACTTGAGGGGAGCGAGTGCAGTGTGGGCGGGTCTACACGATGGGCGACATGACTTGGCGACCTGGATGGGCAGGTCTGCAGGACCCGAGGGCACTGCAGGGCAACCCGAACCTAGGCCAGGTTGAACGATCGGGCAGGGCTGCATGGATGGAAAAGCTAGGTTGAACGATTGGGCAGGGATGCACGGAGGGACAAGTCAGGTTGAACGAAATGGTTGGGCAAGGTTGCACAATACGGTGGGTAGGGTTGAACGACGTGGTGGGCAAGGATGAACGACCAGTGCGACAATGAATTTTCAGAATTTTTCTAAGGCAAGGAAACTTGGGGTTTCCTTAGATTTGTGTGGGCAAAAAGCAACTGGAAGCTGTGTTGGGTATGGAGCCTGATTATCTTCTGTATTCAAAGGTATTGCCGCATTAGACCCCAGTTCGTAATGGGGCGGCAACGCCACCCATAAAATATTTGCTACAGGGGGGTCCATGGGGGGCCGGCTGCGACCTTTGGGAGCCCCCCCGCGCTGATTATCTTCTGTATTCAAAGGTATTGCCGCATTAGACCCTAGTTCGTAATGGGGCGGCAACACTGCCCATAAAATATTTGCTACAGGGGGGTCCATGGGGGGGCAGCTGCGACCTTTGGGAGCCCCCCCCTGGCAGGGGGATCGGGGGTAGCACCCCTGAAACTAATGATAGATGTAAAATTGCCTTGTAAAATGTTGTAATTTCGTAGTCAATCTGGGTCGTTCATTAGGCGGAGATCTGACGGTAGAAGTTATGTTTAATTTAGGGTTTTTTGCCCTAGAAGGAAACCCCTCACTATATATGAGGGAATTGTATTGCATCTATGGACATATGTATTCTAAGTGAGGAAGAGAGAGGAGATTGAGAGCGAAGAGGTAATTACAGCGAATCTGCTGTAGGTTGTATCTCTTCAATTTGTTGGATAATATAAAAGGAAGGACTCGTTGTTTTTCCGTGGACGTAGCCCAAACTGGGTGAACCACGTATATTTGTGTCTCTCTTGTTTTATGCATTTTCTGTGTTTGTAATTCTGCAATATTTTTTGTGTTCCATTGCTCTGTAATATATAATTTTCTAACAAGTTGTGAGGTTGTGATGGAGCACTTTGGTGGATTGTGTAGGCCAAGTCAGTTGAAAGCACAAGTCTTGTAAAACTTGTAATTGTATGTTTTTGTACATTACTGTTATATCACTGATACAGGCAGACTTTACAGGAGTTTCCCTTCCCAAGTATTATTGTGTATACTTGTGTGAATGTTGATTGTCGCTACATATTGATAAATGAAGATGATGAATGTTAAATGAAGTTAAATGTTATTCTGCTGCATGAATGTTAACACTTGAAGAATTGGAAAATTGGTTAAGTGTTGGAGTTAGGCGTAATCCATACACTCTAGTATTGGTGAAAAGAAAAAGTGTAGTGGTATCGCACCTACCTATGTGCGGTTCAAAGACTACCGCCAGGATAGGGGTGTGAGAGTTAGTATCAGAGCCCTTGATTTCCACAGGGCTTTTTTGAACCTTGAAGCAGAGATACGACGACAGGGTTGCAGTTAGTATTGAAGCTTGTTACGAAAAGTTTTGCAGGGGTGAAGCATTGTGCTTGAGCCAAGATGAACGATGAGAGATGGAAAGTTGGGAAGAATGCCAAGGGAGGCTCTTGCTTACCTTATACAGGTTGAGGCTTCTGAAAGAAGAGAACCCATGGATTTGAGATGAACTTGAGGTCTTGGAAAGGAATGTTGAAGATGAACTTCTTCGACTTGGTTGGGCAATGGAATAGGATGTAGTTATAGATTTCGATGATGAAGAAGAAGCCGTGATATATGAGAATGTTGCAGATGTGACAACGATGGAGGGAGAACTTGAGACACCATTGATTGCTCAAGTTGGACCAGGATCGTACATATTGTAGACATTGATGGAAGAAGGCACTCACATGGAGGACCCTCATGACGAAGTAAGTATTCCTATTATTACTTGTGTTTCATTAGAGCTTTTGGAGGATGGGCCATATGCAGGGAAGAGCAAAGATAGTTTTTCGATGTGATGGAAAACCTTACCATGGATGTCTACGATGAGACCTTGTGTGGAGAAGCAAGGAACATTGATTGTTGTAGAGCTTGTTGGGGCAGTTTGCGACCTCATAGTAAAGGGTGCAAATACTCGTGATAAGGGAGGAACATGATGATCATTAAGGAGGATGTGTCATGCTTTAGCTATATGGAGAATTGGATAAGTGCCCGGTATGACTCATGGACAGGTTGGAGAGACAACACAATAGGGTTATGATGATATGATACTTGGTTGGACTTCTTCATAGCTGAGACCAAGAGGCAGTCTTGGTGGACCTTTAGTGGGGGAGGCAACGATGATGGAAGGAACCTGTGATGTAACATATGATATGATGCTATATGTGGTTTAAGTGACTGAGGGCACTAAATTTGATTGAGGACTAGGATGAGATGATCGATGTTGTGATGGGTCTACTTAGTTAGACAACATGGGAAACTTGAGTCATAGACATCGAGTTGGATAGATGCAGCACGATAAACATTATGAAGGGACATTATGCAGATGCACTTATATAGAGATGTCACTTATGGGCATCCAATGAGGAGTGTCAAGGTAGGGATGTTGTGTGGATGGATTTTTTGATGTGACATGGAGACATTTTACATATGAGCCAATGGAGATGTTGTGCACATTTTTACAACAAGGCCATGGAGTGGTTGGATTTGTGAGCAAACTATGGGAGTATTCCTACCACATGGAGTGCAGAGGCATATTGCAGTGGCATTTGAGGCCGAGACAGGTATGCTTGCTGAGATGTTGGATGGAGATGATTCATAGGAGTTCATGATGACTTGAGGTAGTTGTAGCTGATGGAGGCTTCATATTATTTGGAGTTGATGGAGTTGCAGCGATGGTGATGCCTTGGTGGTAGCACTTGGGCATGGGTTGAGTTGATGAGACTTAACTACCTTGATAGACATGGTGGCTGATTGGGTTATGACCATGGGCAGCACATGGATGATGAGGCAGGTATAGACTTGCTCCTTTGATAGACTCGAGGCATGGCATATTGCAAATGTGATGGAGGTTTCTTCATGGACCTGGATGTGGCACATTGAGAGTCGGTTTGATGAGAGGATCTCTTCATTTTGAGGAGATGAACCTCACACATATGGATGATGATGCTTGGATAGATGCGACTGATTGATATGCAGCACATTGACAACAGCATCATGGACAACATGTTGCGAATGAGATGGAGACTACTTCATGGACCTGGGCATATCTTACTTTATACTTTGATGGAGATGGGATGGATTCTTGATCGAGTTGATGTTGTGACAGGATGCTAAGAGAAACAACTGATGATGGCATGAGGTGGTGCATTCTTATGGTTTGAGCGTGACAGTTGGATTAGCTACCCGACTGGTTCGAATCATTGGGTCCAGAAGTGTACTAAGATATGTTTGAGTTGAGTTCGAGTATCATGGCAATAGTTCACACGATGACGATACATGATGGGGTCGACATGATATATGTTGCAGTGATAACATGTAGCCTGAGTTGGAGGGACCAACCTTCCATGGTGGGGCAGCATGTGGAGATTGCGACTGATGTGGTTGATGATCATGGATTGAGGGTCTCCTATTCATGGAGTCATTAGCCTTTATGGTTTATGCGATGACGGAGCAGAGATGGGCAGTATGGACATTTTTGAGATGTTGGAGCTAGCGACACTTTGCGATGATATATGATGGAGTTGTCGAGGATGACAACCATTTAGAGTGGGGGAGTATGTCACTCCCATAAGTTGAGTCGGACGCTCTCATGTGCGACAGTGGATCGAATGCGGTTATGTGTGACGGTGGGGAGACATTCACGGTTTTATGCGACGAGACGAGTCGGGCATGCCCACGTGTGCGACGAGCGCCCGAGCTCGATTATGTGCAATGAGTCGTGCAGAAAGTGCGACGAGTGGGCATTTCGGTTATGTGCGACGAGCTGGAGTTCAATTTTGTGTGACGACAATCAGTTAAGCGAACATGACGGATGAGCTGAGCGAAGAATCGAAAAACTAGAGATGAGAAAAATCAACTAAGTATGGAAAGTGCGACGGTGAGCTTATACAGTGGACGCACGAGCAGGTGGACCCAGTGGGCTGACGTGTGGGGGTGAGGCGACGTGAAGATGGGGTGTGACGCGTTATAATGAGCAGGTCCGCTTGGAGGTCGACACCCCTCCATACACGAGGGCGCATATATATATTAGCGAAGAGTTGGAGGCATTCAATCATCAAGCAAGAGCGACCAAGCATAAGGAAACACACTTGGAGTTTCAGGTGTTTGGGAGGCATAAGGAGTGTGATGAAGACATAACCGACAGGTAGAAAAGGTGTAGGGTGGACGAGCCGCAGACCGGCGGGCGAAGGTGTGGAACTCGGTGGGCAGGGGTGCAGTCTGGGCGAGTTTGTACGACGGGCGACCCGACTCGAGCAACACAACCTGGGGACCCAGCTGAGCAGGTCTGCATGACTCGAGGGTGCTATAGGGCGACCCAACCCACGCCTACTACACGACCGGAGAGCACTGCACGGCAACCCAACTCGAGTCATGCTAAACGATCAAGCAAGGCTATAAAGAGGGACGAGCCAGGCTAAACGATTGGGCAGGGCCACATTGAGGGATGAGTCAGGATGAACGACACGGTTGGGTAGGGCTGCACGATATGGTGGGCAGGGTTGAACGATGCAGTGGGAAGGGTTGAATGACTAGTGCGACAGTGAATTTTCAGAATTTTTTCAAGGCAAGGAAACTTGGGGTTTCCTCAGATTTGTGTGGGCAACAAGCCACTGAAAGTTGTGAGGTTGTGACACGGCACTTTGGTGGATTGTGTAGGCCAAGGAAGTTGGCAGCACAAGTTTTGTAAAACCTGTAATTGTACGTTTTTGTACATTAATGTTATATCACTGATACAGATAGACTTTAAGGGAGTTTCCCATCCAAGTATAATTGTGTATACTTGTATGAATGTTGATTTTCGTTGCATACTCATAAATGAAGATGATGAATGTTAAATGAAGTTAAATGTTATTCCGTTGCATGAATGTTAACACTTGAAGAATTGGAAAAGTGGGTAAATGTTGGAGTTAGACGTAGTCCATACACTCTAGTATTGGTGAAATAAAAGTGTAGTGGTGCCGCACCTGCCTATGTGCGGTTGAAAAACTACTACTAGGATAGGGGTGTGACAATAATGGTGGCATTGCATTCCATTAAAGTAATAATAGAACGATATATTTAATGTTACCTAACAAAGATTTCATAAATATTTGAGTGTACAATGTAATAATTTTACAATAAGAATGCAACCAATCATATTATATATAAATAAATTAAAATATAATTAAAAAATAATAAAATTTAATTTTTAATGTTCAATTTTAGAAAAGAATGCAATTTTTTTTAATCAAAACAATCTAATAGACAGTCAAACCAAACACTGAATGAAATATATTTTGCCTGGCACATGTATAATATATATAATGAAAAGAAAAAGAAAAATAGGAAAAATAAAAAGTAAAATAAAATGCATTGTTATAAAATAAGATAAAAGATTGAAAAACAAGAGAAATAGAAAAGTTTTAATGGACAAAAATTTGAAATGGAATCCTTAAAATTGTTTCTGTTTGGTTAAGACTAAGACCCAAAGACAAACCCCAAACACTATCTCGCAGGAGTAAAAATCTACCTTTTACCAATAATTTCAAGTGACCTGATTTTATTTGAATAACCATTGTGAGTCAACTTGCTGATCAGTAATGACCATAATGACCATCATTCACTCTGAATTTGAAAGGTGAATTATGATAGATTTTCTGACGGTGAAAGGAAACATGAAATGGAATATATAATTTTCGTGTGGAAAGTAGTAAAGAGAAACGTCAAAATGGAATATAGTCTTTTTCGTGGAAGGGAGTTAAAAGATGAGTGCGTTATTGGTGGGATACAGTAACAGTAAAACGATGCGTGATTGCTGTAATATACTTGCTTTTTTGGGTTTGAAATAATAAATAGATGCCTGACCTTGACTTTTAAAACACTTTTTGTTCGTGCTTTTTCTTTGAAGTGACACATTTAGGGCTTTTTTCCCCTTCATTTCTGAACAGCCTTTATCACGAACAGCTTTTCCTTTTATACCGTGCGTGCGTGACGTGAATTAATTGGTCGACTAGTTTCTAAGGTGCCATGTCACGACTCGCGTGGAAAGAATCTTGGTACCAGGTGGGCAGTAAGCATCCGCGTACATTGTATTTAAATTATTTAAATTCAATGACGTTATACATAGGTTAGAAGTTAGGGCAAGTTTTATTGTTGTGTATTTTGATTTTTTGAAAAGCTGTTAATTGAGTTATTTTAAAGTCGGTGGATTAAGTTTTAAGTAAAAAGAATAATAGAACGATGAATTTTGAGTTACAGCATAATCCCGATTCCCATTTGATCTGATTTAGGGGCAAGTTATTTTGGAAAAAATAAAACTTGCGGTGTACGTCATTCTAGACTATAAAAAGGCCCAGGTAATTTTTCCATTGTTTTAAATTGTAATTTTAAATTATTAAATTAAATTTTATATTTGAAATATAATTTAAATAATATAATATTATAATCTTAAAGAAAATCATATCACCACATTAGAAAAAACAAAAATCACCTGGTTAAACTAACCTTTGCTTAATAACAGAAAACTCCATGCAAATCCATATAAATAATTTTGACCACTTACACGCATTCAACTTTAACATGAATATCAAGATTTCAACCAGAAAACTCCATGCAAATCCATATAAATAATTTTGACCACTTACACGCATTCAACTTTAACATAAATATCAAGATTTCAACCATTTACACACGTTTAACATTGGTAATTGAGTAATTAAGGAATTGTCTTTAGGCAATTGCGTCTTAGTCACGCCTCTATGGAAAAGGAGCGTTGCCTAACTATGGGAGGTGTGAGGTTTTGGAATTTTTATTGAAATTTAGTAAAATAATTTTTAGTTAATTTTTTTTTGGTTATTTGAATTGTGTTTTTATTTTTTATTCTATATATAAATTCACGGTTGTGAAAAACTCGGCAATAATTCAAGTTAAATTAAATTTGATTAATAAAAAAAAAAAACTCTATTTACATTTATATTAATAATTTTGATTATTTATATAACTTTAAATGAACTGAAAACTCCAAAATGTCTCACACAACTCTTTTGTACATTTTGATATGAATATCAATTATTTTAATTATTTACACACATTCAATTTTGATAAAAATATAATTAAGTAATTGTGTCAGCCTAATTGTACGTTAAAAAAAAATTTATTGAAAATATATTTTTTAATTATTAAAAAAATTAGTGGTAAAATATTTTTTGTTATTTAAAATGTATTTTTAATTATATATAATAAGGTGAAAAACTTTTTATTATATATAATAAGGTGAAAAACCTTTACAATATTTGAATTTCAAAAAAAAAGTTTACCATTCCATTTTATAATGTAATTTCACAAAAGATTTAGAATAAATTTAAAATGTAATTCCAAAAAAGATTCAAAGTAAATTTAAAGGAAATATTTGCACAAAACACTCCAAAACGTCACATTTAAAGGAAATCTCCCTCTCTTTCTTCATATGTATAAATTCATGTGTTTGATAAATAAAAGATAATGATTCATTTTTGGTGAAGTTCCAGACCTAACAGTGGTATTAGAGCGAGGCTCAGAGGCACTGACTGTATTGTGTTGTGTGACGCTGTTATTGTCAGTAGAAGAGGTGTGTGGCAGCACGTGAATCCTCAGTGGTTTTAAAAACCACTGTCCTGGCGTTAGCACAGAATGACTCGGAGATCCAACACCCTGACAAAGTATGCGTGCTATGTGAGAAACTGTTGTGGCGATTGTATTCATCCAAGACCGGTGGAAGTGCATTGGTAAGGGTTTCGAAAGACTGTTTTTTTGTGTATTTTTCAAAAAAACCGAGAAGCGGATCCATACACACATTGAATGCATTTGTAAGTTTCAATAACTGTGTGTTGTGGCACGGTTGGCGTGATTGATTGGAGCGGACGAACCTGTAACCGTTTGGAAGCCAATGTGAGAAGACCCCCAACCTGTCAGTGTTTGGATTCAGTACAATGAAGTCTGTGCTTAGTGTATTTCATTCGATGTTGCAGTGAAGGCGATGTTGTGGCATAGCATCGAACCCTGTGCAAAGCGATTGCCAGCGTTCGTGTGATCAGGCTTTGGAGACGAGCTAGAGCAAAGGTGAAAATACCAGTGGCGGTTGAATCAGTGAGTTAAAACACAATTTTTTTTTTGTAAAAGAAGAAGTTAAAACACAATTTTTTTGTAAAAAAAAAAAGAAGGGAAATTTGTGCCTAGTTGTGGTTATGCCTGTAAGTTAAAACAAAGTTTTTTGTTTAAAGAGAAATTTGTGCCTTGTTGTGGATGAAACAAAAGCATTGAACACTACTGAATTTGCAAGTTAAAACAAAGTGTTTTTAGGAGAAATCTCTGTCTAGAAGTCGTTAAAACAAAATGTTATTTTTTTAAAGGAATTATGTGTGAGTGATTTAAAACATATTTTTTTGTAGTTCTATAAAATGTAGAAATTTCCCCTGTAGATCAACTGATAATACAATATACTAGAGCAAAATACTAGATCTACTTCTACAACAAACTTTGCGGAAGCTTAATCGAATATGAGCAAGATCAAATGGAAAACATATAACAGATGAAGAGAAAGAAAACACACATGAACACAGAAGATAACTCTGGGGAAAACCTCAGCCTAACACCCTAATCTTTGTATTATCATACAAGTGGAAATATCTTAGATTACACAAGAGCCTTAGGTCAGAAACTATCTAGCTCTCAGTACAATCTTAGAATACAACTCACAGACTGAATAGACACAACATATGTCTTTCCTCACCCCTCCAAGCCTCTTATTTCCTTGCGCAGTTTTTCTTGGGGTCCAATGATGCCACCTGTGTGATTGACCTCATCACACACTCACTAAACTGAAGAAGTAACTGCGCAATCCTTAAGGAATGAATTCCTTCTGCATGTAAGAGATATCCACAATGGAATATTCCTGCAACTGATAGTACACTGTCTCACCATCTGATCTCAACTGGGTCTCTGACTGAACTGACATGCATAAGTTATTTATGAGAGAATATTCAGTTATCTGAAGTGCAGTAGTTACATGCATGCAAGCATTAACTAACTGAACTCACAATTAGTTTTACAAACTACTGGAACTAATCTAACTGGACTTAACTCAGATAACTGAGCTAACTAATTACAACTCAAAGTATAACTCATCCTCATCTCCTTAACTTAGGGATAAATTCCTCAATCAATGGAGAAACTGTTGCATGTCTTCACATAGACTTCATGTTTGATTTTCTTCAACTAATTAACTCTAGATAAATTAATTAATTATTAATCAAATAGTTGCTAAGAACAAATTCGAATTTTACTTCTCTATTTTAGTTTACGGACTAACTAAAATAGGAAGGTATCCCGAAATGCTATTTATGGCAGTGATATTTTTAGCACTTCTATATTTAGCATTTCTTGTTGCTATTTTCAACATAAAATTCTCTAAAAAATATCAACTCCTTGGTATCCTTAATTGGGATAGTTCTGTCCGAAAAGAAAAATGACCAAGAATGGTTCAGGAAGGTTAAAAATACACTTATTTTTAATGGTATGTGGGATGGAGTATGTGAAGGAAAGAAAGGGAATGAACCATATCAACCTGATGAGGAGAAACAATTAGCGATCTGGAAAAGTAAGGATAAGAAGGCCTATGCCTTAATTTCCACTTCAGTCTCATAAGAGGTAAGCAGATACATTCTTCAAAGTAAAACAACGTATGATTCACATTCTGAATTGGAGATAACTTAGTTATTGTTGAAGTTATTTACTCTGGAAATAAAAGATAATGATCCTTTAAAACTTGCTTCTGAAATTAAAGACATCAATCATGAAATTGAATCTATTGGAGTTAAAGTTGATCTGCAACCCTTTGCCCTAGTTATTCACACTACTTGGAATCTCTCCAAGCTAGTGGGCAATTAAAATATTTAGGTTTTGAAAAATTAGTAGGGAAAATTGTAGAAAGAGAGAAGGCTTTTGGTAAGAAAAAAACATCACATAATTCTAATACTGAAACCTTATGTCTTGCTCAAAAAGACAAAAAACCTCAAGAAGAATCTGTTAGAAATACTAAGGCTAATAGAGGACGAGGTAGGAAGAATTATAGAGGCAGGGGGGGCAGAAATATTCAGGGAGATAGACATCAGAATGATAAACAAAGAGTTTTTTATGATAAATCAGCTGTAAAATGTTTTAGATGCGGTAAAATTGGACATACGGCTACAAATTGTAGAGAGAAAATTAATGAAAGAAGATAAAAAATGTTTGAAAGGAAAGATCATCTAACTCCAGAAAAAGGACACTCTTCTGAGAATGCACATTATGTTGTTGCTCATTGTAATTTTCATATGGAAGATATATTTTTCTTCATTGCATGATAATTGGATTTTAGACACAGGTGCCACTTGTCATATGAACTTAGAAGAGATTTGTTTGAACAATTCAATGATAATATTGATGGAGTAGTGTATTTTGCTGATAAGTCTCAAATCAAACCATTGGGGATTGGTTCTTTTCAGTAAAAAATTCCCGAACTTTTTTATTATACTTTGAATGATATTCTTTACATTCCTCAGTTCCAAAGGAATTTATTATCTCTTGTACAAATAAGATAACAGGGACATTCCATCCACATATTTGATGGTAAAGTGGAAATTCGAAGAGCAATCGACAGTAAAATTGTAATCACTAGTGTGGAAGAAGATAAATTGTTGAAATTGAAAGAGATGTCATATGTTTCATTGAACACTAATTATTTGGTTCAACAAAAAGATACTTTGTCATCATCATTATTATGGCATGCACACTTCAGTCATATTAATTATGAAATTATTAGAATTACGAAACAACAGGGGATTAAAGGACTTCCAATAGTTCCAAGAAAATTGACCCCATATAATGTCTGTATATTGGGCAAGCATCACAAACAATCTTTTCAAAATTCTAATTCTAGAGCTACAAGGAAATTAAGTCTCATACACTCTGATTTATGTGGGCCTATGCCTGTACCCACTGCAGTAATAAATACATACTCACTTTTATTGATGATTATTCGAGGATGTGTTGGGTTTATCTGCTTAAAGAAAAATCACAAGTTTTTGATGTGTTTAAAAAATTTCATCTCTTGATTACAAATGAAGCTCAACTTAATATTGGTACTATAAGAACTGATAATGGGGGAGAATATACTTCACATATTTTTGAAAAATATTTGCAAGAGAATGGCATCAAACAC
>CM062806.1:493834139-493922976 GCA_031772625.1 Pinus tabuliformis | reverse complement strand
CAGAATGAAGAACACAGAGCATAAGACGTTGAGTTGGATTGGATTGGAAATTGCTCATAAGCGCGATGAACAAGAGAAGCACCATAAATCAACAGATGCAAACAGAATGAAGAATATGGTAACAGAATGAAGAAAACAAAGACCATGTTGGATTGGAAATAGTGCACTTTAACACTTCTACATTTTGGCATTTTCTATCAGAACCCTACAATACAATTTTTGGTAGGATCATGGTTTTTTGTTGTTTAAAATGCAATTTTGAATACATAAATGAATACAACACCTTGACAAACCTAAGCAGTCAGATTATACAGGTTACGCAACTCAAACTTAGGAATCCAATAAATCCCTGCCAGATTTTATAGACACAATTGACCAGAATGTATGCCCAGCAAAGAGCCAAAATGTAGAAAAGTTAGACTACAGCGACTGGAAATCACCAATTTTGTGAATGTTATTGAGCAGACTCGTAGAGAAATGGTGTCGAAGAGATAGCACATCAAGAAGAATGAAGACACCAAAATGTTTGAATGACTTGACGAGACAAAAATAACAAAAACAACAAGAGATAACTAACTGATAACAAGTCCTTGCCTTCTAAAACTTCGATTTCTTCCTGTATTGGTTGGTTCGCAATAGCACTAGCAGCGCGGGTGCTCCACTGTTATTCAAGGCCTCAAGTCTCATTCGGCTTTCCACATTGTCTTACATCTATTTGAGCAAAATAACCAATGAAGTGTTTTGCACCTCGAAGCATAGGCAATATAGCAATAGCAATATATGCCTCAAGGGAAGACATTGCATAAACAAAGAAAGTAGGATCCATATCTAAGAGACACTGCCTACAAAACAGTTGGAAAACCATCAGTAGAGGCACTGGTGAGTCTGGCATCCAAGTGGTAGTTGGTGCAGAGCTGAGGAAAGGCTGTCATTGGTGCAGGGCTGAGGAAAAGCTTCACGGTTGAGTTCAGACTGCTGTACAAAATCGGTACAGCGCTATGAAGCATGGGTGACACGTACAGGAAGTTGCATGATCTTGCAGACACCCAGATAATGAACAAACATGGAGGCACCTTGATAAAAGTGAGGTAATAAGTAATAACCCTAAAGATCAGGCACAGCAAGAACGCTGGGTTGAGAATTGAGTGGGGAGAGGGCTAAGGTATATACTGCATACTATTTTTAAGGTATATACACGCTCTCGAGTCTCTAAGGTATATACTGCATACTATCTTTCTTTGTACCCATGTATCCATCAATCACTTCCACTTTGAAAATAATACTCGGCTTTTGGGAGAGGCATCAACCAATATCGCGAGAAGCATTAGGAGTACCCCATCCTGTCCAGTGCTTTCAGCCCCTGCCAAAAGAGATCTCTCACTCTCCATCACTCTTCCAAATTTATGAATTTGGCACTAGGAGCTGAATTCTTCTTTTGTGGAAGAATAAAATTGTGGAAGAAAATATTTATTTAAAAACCAATGGATAAAGGAACTTTATTTTAAACTAATCTATAGTCAACGCTATCCCTTCAATCAAGAATTCATTATCATGCTTACCCTTTATGGGAAAATTGAACACAAGTTTGGAAGAAAGAGAACGAATCTCAAAGACCTCCAGAGATATTGATATTAAAAGCTGCTGGGATGACAACGTTTCCCATCTAAGGACACCATTTGGAAAAAAACAAGGCTGATTTTTTCACATACAGAGGAGGATTTCTTCTTTGGTCGTTGGACCATAGCAGACCCTCTGAGATGTACTCTTTCCCCCATCACTGAAGAGACTACATTCCCACATCTTCTACACTACTTTTGAATCTTACCCTTACAGAAATCAGAAGTCATGCAGCATTTGGGCCAAATACAAGGAAAAATGTTTTCTAAGCACTCCTGTCCCATAGAATCCAGGTTCAGCCCACAGTGATTAAAGCAATCTCATAACCTCATTCCCACGTTTGTATCATGGTGAATAAATTTCAAGTCACTGAACTCAGCATAAACACCAAAGATCCAACAAGCAAAACTCACATTACCAATTTAATGGAGCATCGAAGGGGTGATTCATTTTAACCCTTAATAAGAGACTCCTCTAATATTCCTGGAACGTGGTGAAGCCACAAATAACAAGGCAGAATCCTTAGCTCTACTAAAAGGATATAAGCTGCTGTGAATAATTACTTCAAGCAGTGTTTGACCATTGAGGTATTAAGAAAGTATACAGCTGAAGCAGATTTAAGGGCCAACCAAGCAATGAAAATCAGGAACATCAATATTCAGTGTGAAAATGGCAGTAAAACCATTGAAAGGAGCTGTCCCCAACATATTCAATCTTAAAAAGTAGAGATGAGGAACCTTAACTTCCGATCCCTGCAGAATTACAAAACTCACTAACAGCTGTGCAACTGTAGCCATTATTGCAGCCATATTAGAGCCAACCAACATTTTGGTGTGCTCAACGTTTCCACTTTTATAAAGTATCCAAAGGGTATACAAGTAGTACCTGTACAAGAGGAAGCATTGATGTGGAATAAGAACCTATCACAGGGATATGTAACTGTAATAATACTTGTAATTATGGTTATTATACAAGTAGTACCAGTACAAGAGGAAGCATTGATATGGAACAAAAACCTATCACAGGGATATTAACTGTAATAATACTTGTAATTATGAATATTGCAGATAGTTAGAACTTAGAACAACCAAAAGCCAAAGCAAGCCCACAGGGCATGCGCTACCACTCACCACCAGCAATGTTTGTGCCAAAGTAAGGAAGGGTGTTATTGCAATAACCCAGGGACTTGCACCCATAAAGCAAGCTTCTGGATTGTAAAAGCTTTTGGCGTTAAGAGAAACAACTTGTATAGATGCCTTGTTGCAACTCATCCACTCGGTTGTGCCTTAGTTTTACCATAATCACCTCAAAGAGCATTGAGCCATAGTAAATTAGAGTTTGGCAGATGTTAGTAAATATCTTTAAGATTCTAAGCAACTTCACAGAACTAGGTCATGAAACCTCAAAAGCTCAATTGTTCAATTCCAATCCTTGTTGACATGTCTTGTCAAAAAACTATTGTTCGAGATACCCCAATATTGAACAATGAGATCACAAATCCAAAGTGTCAACCAGAGCCCATATGTTTTTGTAGCCCTTTCCTCGTGTAAAAATAGCCAGCACATTGAACACTTTCAATTTGACTGCTCCTGTCATGCTCTCACATAAAACCGATAAAAAAATGTCAGTTACTGGAGACAACGGATGGTCTATCTGAATCTGTTTCCCCAAGAAAAATATTTCAACTTCACATTGAAGAAGCATCCTCTTCAAAGCTTCAGTGCTTCGTGAAAACCAAAATAATGTTCATCCATAACACCCACCATGCAGATTCCTTTTAACATGTCAACATGTATTACCAACATAAATGAACAGGAACATGTCCAAATACAGCAGTAAAACACACGAGAAAATTCTTCCAAAACAGAGATATTACTCTATTAGTTGTTTTATGCATCATAGCTGCATTCATTTAATACATGAAAATTTTGCGTATTTTACCCAATAAATAAGTAAACATGATCTGAAGATAAACTAATGCATGTATAAATTGGCTAAAATGCAGCCTTGCACGCATACTTCCCAATGACTTCAGGATATAATGATATTCCATCATGTTGTTCATAACCCGTCAAAAAACCAAGTTTCTCTCATCATCAACCACTGCCAGATTATATAGCATCCACAAATTTACTTCTTCCAACGCAAATATCAAATTTCCAGCTTAAAAAATCCCTTGTGATAACATAACTTCCAATAGGACATTACGATCAAGTTCTGATAAAATCCCATCAATGGCAAGTCACCACAAATTCAGAAATCTTTCTCTGCTATATCACAAAGGTTATAATATGACAACAATTTAACAGTTCATAGAGCCAGCGAAAGTACAGTTTTCTTCCCCATCTTTCACTTGTTTTCCACATGAAAATCTAACCTTAATCTAGAAGCCCTACCTATCTTGCATATAGGAAAAAAAACTGAACTCAAATATATAAATGAGATGAGTGCTTCAGTTATCTTCTCCAATTCAATATATTCCAAACTGGTTATATCCTCGAGTTAACGGTGACCAGAATTCACATCCAGAAGTCACTGGTATCTCTTTCTTGCTCAAAAACATCCAAAGTTTCGTTTGTGCTTCCATAGACAGATCTTCAAAACGAATAAGTCATTTAAATTTCATCCCCATCTTCACTGTTGAACATTCAAACTGCAACAAACCCTCCTGCTAAACCTCCTACTTATCTAACCGCAATGCCAAATTTCAATCATCAAGAACTGTGTCAAGTGACCTGTTTAGGCAATCCCAAACACTTCATATTGTCAGGGAGGAACTTGAATCTGTATGTGTCAAAAAATGAAGACATAAGAAAGAACTGGTTGTTTAAAACACAAAAGCAACTACTCCAGTTGCAGTGGAGAGAGCAATCCAAGATAGGCGGGGTAATACACAACAGAAAGAGCATAGTAAAAAGAAGAGAAAAAAGCTTTGGACCTTATAAAGCCTAAGCTCTAGTAATAAGAACCACCTCCCAACGTACGGCTGCCTCCATAGAGAGATGATGAGTAAGAACTTCCACCCAGCTGCAATTGTATGTGAAAAAAAAAATCTCTGTGATAACAGTTTAACCAATATTATGAAATCCCTATAGCCTGGCTTCGCTCAAACAAGAAAATTGATCAAGAATTTATGTAAATATGTTTATAAAAATTGAGGTTGAAATCATACATCGGTATTATAGTAATCACTTCTGCTCGGATAAATAGAGGAATAGAGTCCAGTGCCAGTCCCGATAGGATCTTCAAAAATCCAAAGAAATGTAAATTTTGATTAGATCCATAATTATATCTTATGCGTGCTTAAAGTCCAAGTCAGGCAATTGCTAGTACAATACTTACCTGGAGCAAGTCGGTCATATGTACTAGGAACTGTTTGCTGACTTGGATAGCGTGTGCCACTGGTAACAGGCTCTGAATAATTATAACGGGTCCTAGCATGTCCTCTGCTTCCAGACTCATCATATCGAGGATTTTCATCCTGATGCAAGACACAATTTTTAATCATATATCAGTTTAATCAACATCTACCTCTGACATGCATGCATCAACTGCATTATAAGAAATAACCCTCATTTCATACCAATGTTGCATATGGACGTTTTGTTCCATGGCCAATAATATCATATGCATATGAATCCTGCCTCATACGGCTGTGCTCCAACTCTCTGTCTAGTCGACCAATATATGTATCTTCAGCAGGTGGAAATGAGTGTCTTCGAGACTGGAGAGGTCTTGCTCCACCACGTAGCAAACTCCCACGCATTGGTCCATAACCATCCTTGTACGTGACAGGTCTGGCCCCAGCAGTCCGGTTAGCGAAGTCTCCGCCTCGTCTTGTAGGAGCAGCAGGTCTACTATAAAATGCATTCTTTTGCCTTGAATAATCCCTGTAAGAACCCCTCCTTGGGCCACCTGCACATGAGAACAATTAGGCATCAGCTAACTGTTTAAAAAAATCGCCTGATGAGCATAGTGGAGCCACTTCAGTAGATACTATTCCACCCAGACAGGCATAAATTGTTCAAACAAAACTCTTTTAGCAAAAGACATATTAATTATACCTGCAATATGCCGGGGGGCTCGCCCAGGTCGTCGTTCATCACGGACAAGTTGCTCACGAAAAGCATGAAACAATGTATCCACGTCATCATCATCCCTGGATAAAAATCTTCCACCACGACCAACAAATCCCCGGCCACGCCATCGGGGTATGAAACCTCTCCCTCGCGGCATCCCCACTTTCTTCATAGGATACCTTCCGGCTTGTAGGCCCCAGTCTACCGTGTGCCAAAAAAATCATAAAAAATAATACATAAGGCCTAAAAAAATTTCGCAAGCTAGTGTACAGAAAGTTCGAAATCAAAAGCCAGTCTCACCTTGTCTAGTACGAATGCCAATGCCAGAGCGACCAATAGGGAATCCACCACGCATTCCTCCTTTCACTGCTTGACTCTTTGGAAGTGGATTGGCAAGTCTAACTCTGACTTTTAACTGTTGAAACTTAAAACATAACAAGTGAGCCAAATGCTATTTAACGGAACATTACAATGATGCTAATTTAAGGCAAATAGGACAAATATACAACTAATGAGGTCACCTTTGTCTCTCCATCAATCAACATAGTGTTGTTTAAAGCTTCAATGCATGACATGGCTGCCTCGTGACTAGTAAAATTCACAAATCCAAAATCCCTTCGCTTGGCAGTGGGCATGTTACGAGCCAGCACAACTCGTTCTATTTCACCATACGGCTTCAGGTACTCCTTCACTCGATCCTCATCCCAATAAGGTGGGATCCCATCAACAAACACTGACTTAACCTACATCAGATTAAAAGCAAACCATATAATAGATATCTCTGGCTTACAAAACAAGTAAAAACTACTAATAGATTTACTCACCTTTCCACAGGTAATATAACCTACTAGTAAAAACAATAAATTAGCAAAAGAAAAGACTAAAACCAAGCCACATAATAGCTATCTCCAAGTCACAAAACATGCAAAAACTATTTAAAGATTATACTCACCTCACCATAGACCATCAGTAAAAACAATAACGAACTTAACAAAGAACAAAGAGAGTAAAATTGTAGTTTGCAAGTAAAGTAAAGGCAACACACCTGGGCCATGATCTCTTCGTCAGGCTCACGCAGTGGCTCTGCAAATGCCACTTTTGCAGTTCTATCAGCACCAAAAATAACATCTGGCCTCTGAAGGCGTTTGTATGCATTCATCGCATCCATGTGCGTAGAAAATGCTATAAATGCAAAACCACGGCTTATTCCTTCATTTTGAGTATCACCCACTAGAGTTAGCTCTTCAAGACCCTCTATTCCGTAGTCCTTAAGCTTCCCTTTAACCTGTATTTTACAGCTAATTGAATAAGATATGATATATGAGATAGTGTTTGGCAAATCCCCTGTAATAACAAATAGGTAATTCCCCGGCTGCAACTCTTACCGCTTCCTTTGTCCACGTCTTGCAAATATTGCCCAAGAATAAGGTATCATTGTCCTCGCTTGGGGCAAGACCACACCGCTTCCCTCGGATCTAAACACCAAATAAATCCATATTTATCTTCAATTATATCTATAATTAATATGAATGTTTCAGTTACTTGAAAGCAATAAGTGAATTTTCATGTTTCCCTGTGAACAATAAGGCAACTAAACTAAATATGAATGTTAATAGCTTAGATCATAAAACTAGAGTAAAAATACAATACAACAAATATCTGATTCATTGCAGAAAAATCTAAGACAAAAGCCATCGAACGAAGTACAGAAGTTCTTAATGTTGAACCTTAAAAACTTATCACTGATACATATACAATTACTATTCCTCCAGACAACATATCGATGTGTCATTCAACGATGTTCATGTTTCCCTGACAATAATTGGGCAACTAAAAGTATGAATGTTAATAGCTTATATCAAATACTATTAAGTTCAATGGCGTAAATGTTATGCAGCCGATACAATACAGAAGAATAATATATTGAGGTGCTACATATACAAAAACTATTACTCAACACAGCATATTCAGGTGCTGCTATTTAGCCTACATTTAAAAAAAATACATAAGTTAATCAACACATAATAATCTTCTTTCAAAAACCACTTACCGTAGGGTTCTTCAGCTCAGTCACAGCATGCTTTGCTTGTTCATTAGTTGCAAATCCAATAAATGCGTAGCCCTTATTTTTATTCGTTCCTGGATTCTTTGGCAAGCGCACTTCTACCACCTCTCCCACCTGAGAAAATACTTTTCTCAAATCCTCTTCAGTTGCATCTTTATCCAATCCACCAACAAACACTTCAAGCTCCTTCTTTCTGCTCCTTTCCTGGACAGCGTCGGGTACTTCCATTTCATTGTGTTCTTCGTCTCCTTCCTCTTCCCCTGCGGCCTCATCATCACCCTCCTCGACCTCTGCTTCTTCATACCCTTCTCCATCACCATAGTCTTCCATTTCTTCACCCTCTTGATCGACATCTTCAGGCTCCTCTTCTTCCTCGTATTCTTCCCCACCCAATTCTTCATTTTCCATAGGTTCCACATCATTCTGTTCAGCCTTTTCTACCATCTCATCTGTTGTGGCCTCTTTCAGTTCTCCTGGAACTACCTTAGCGCTAGAATTTGTCACAAATTTATCAGTAGCACTGAGCTTAGAAGCATCTGCTGTTTTTGCCCTTGGCGTAATACCAACTTTAGTTTCCATAGCAGAACCAGTTTTCACCCCTGGAGTCACTTTTTTTACCAATTTTGATGCTCCAGGATTCCCCTTCATTTCCCTTGCCACTGGGAGATCCAGTAAAAACACTTTAATTTCTTGCATTACATAACATTCATAATGGAATCATTCTACATATCCCAGATTACTGACTATCAAGACATCCAGTAAACTCATAATTAAAATTTAAAGGCCACCAGAAATTTAGAAAATATCCCAACTTAAGACGAAAGAGCAAACCTTCAGCCTGTGTTTTCGCATCTGCTTCTGATATAGAAGTGCTATCTTTCAGATTCTGCTTCGTTTGCTCATCGGTTTTGGGCACATTAAATGCGGGCGTTCTATCTGTCTTTGCCTCATTGGTGGCTGACGCAGATTCTGTCACAGGATCTGTGGAACCGGGTTTTGTAAAAGGTTTTGTAGCCACCTTTTTGGGAGGAAGCTGCTTTGCAGTGTCAGACTTTGCATTTGGAGGGTTTGTGCTGCGAGTCCTCATTGCAAAGTACCTAAAACTAAAGAAAATATGTCACCGTACAAACATGAAAATATACAGTCAACAATAGTAAAACTCAGCTGAAAACATTTCTTTCACACAACACTCTCCTAGATTACTTTATTGAAGTTAAACCTAAGAGAAATTCATGGCTTGAAAACTGATCATTGTCAGAGTTTCTCCACTTAAAGATACTCTACAGGAGATTAAATTTATTTTACAGCACGTCCAATTCGATCTAACCTAACATAATAGTCTGTCAGAAAAAAGCCGTAAATCATCATATTCTCCCTGTAAGAACCTACGGCTATCCTAAATTTTTGCAAACAGAAAACCCTGTAATTGCACGTGGAAAATATTAAAAGCAAAAGAACTCCTACCTGTCTGTTCGGATATCGCAAATGATATAAAACTTGCCGTTACCAGATAATGGCTCTGGAGCTGAAATCCTTGCGAAATTTGAGAACATTCAGCCAAATAAATGGAATTGTAGGAAAACCACCGAGCAAACCATTAAAGCTGACCAAAACAAAAAACCCAATGAAAACTGATTTCATACCTGAAACTCGTTCGTCAGAGGTAAAATTTAGCGCTCACAACTTCACCGACAATGGATAACCATAAAGAAAAACCCCTGCTCGGTCTAAATTTGCAGGTTCACGTACTGTGGTTTCGAGTGTGCGGTCTCAGAAATCGATAGGGTTTGACTGTATTTAAAACTCCTGTACGCAAAATCTGATGTTTTTAATCGGATTTTCACGTCCGGAGAAAAGTACGTTTATATACTCGTTACAACGGTGCGGTCCCATGGACCTCGCCTGGGCTAGGCCTAGATTTTCTTGGGCGTTTAGTGAAGGGCGGAGCCGGAACTCGGAGTGTTTAGAATTGAACCCTTCCTGGCCTTCTTCGTGCTCTTCGCCTTTCATAGAAGGGCTTAAAAAAAATTACATTTCGAAAGTTAGATTAAATTTTTATATTTCAAAAGAAGGGAAATGGTTTTAATAGCATGTTAATACTTTTTTAAGTTTATGATAATTTTGAGTTTGTACTAACGCATAAATCACTTTGACTGACTAGTGATACTTTCGTAGAAGAGACCAGTCAAAGTCAAAATGACCTCATGCAATTTAATAGTTATGTCATGATTTGGAGACGTTTCCATGAGGCTCCCAACTTACGCCAACATGATACAACTTGCAACAATAATACATGAAACAATCATGGTACTATTACACCTAGCACATGGCGGCAGAGCACATTGAATAACCATTCAACAACTATGCACGTGGTTTCGCTCCTCCGTGATTATCCTTGATTGCTCTTTCCTTGCATCCATTTTTTCCATTTTCATTTAATTGCATCCCATCATCCACAGAAGCAAAGTTATCGTTCGACGCTAGACTATAAGGTATTTTTTGTTATCCTCCTCATATCTTCATTAACATTTGGTTTTTCATTCTATGGATTATTTAATGCAACACTCCTTCAAGTAATGGCAACCTTCATGGTCACACAATGTATCCTGGGCACCATAGAATCCACACCCTAGGAAATCAACATTGTGGCTAGATACCCTGAATGCAACTGCTTGCCATCCTTCCATTCTAGGAATGGGTGGTGGAGTTGTTTTCTACATTGTGAATGGTGCAAATTTTTATTGTCATAATTATATGAATCTACCAACCATGAAACGGATATCTATCTTATATCGAGGGTATTGGACTCCACAACTATATTTAAACTCTTGCTTATTTTTCTCCGTTGCTTAAATCCATACAAATTTCTTGTCAAAGTACGATATTTCATGAAGTGTTTTTGCTCTATCATAAAGCTACAGGTTTCCTTGAATGTTACAAAACATAATTCAACAAATCAATAAATAACCTATCAAGAAATCTATAGTCAAGTCCTATGGAATCTTCCTAAGTTTGAATTTTTTCTATCTCAATCTTGCTAAGGGATTTTTAATTTATGTATTTACTTATTCTATTGTTTTTATTTATTTAATAAGCATAAATCTTGAAAAAAATCTCCTATTAGTCGTCCTAAGAAGAATAAAATGCAATTGTTAATTGTTGAATCATTTAGCCTTACACAACGTACTAATCAACCATGTAATATAAAAAATGAAATTGATGTTCATCTACATGAATATGATGAATCAAATAGTGTAGAGCTTGTTGAAATAGAAAACCCATCAAAGAAACACAAAATAATATTCAAATCCAAATGGAATGCAAGGTTTCCATGGGCCTATGTTTTAAAACATTTAACGGTAATGAAAGGATAAAATGTTTTTGACGTGTTAAATTTAAAAGTGAGACTCCATTTTCAAAAGAGGGAACTACCACTCTTCAAGTTAGTGGTATAAGTGGCCATGCAAAATCAAAAGCTTAATTTTTTTTTTCAACTTTTGGAGGGAAAAAGCGATTGAAGCAATATTCCAATCACTAAACATGTAGAACTAAAGGTAAATGTTGGGAAGGAGAAAATTATATCAATGATTGAAAACATGCATTTTATTGAATTGAGACTTTTGTGATCCATAAATTTATTGAGGAATCTTCGGCGAAAATCACATAGAAAAACTTTTGTCGACGTGTTTTGAACGTATTTTGTTTCTATACATGATTTATCTTTATAAATGTATAATTCAATATGTGACTTGAATAGGTATAAATGCACTCCACGCATGCTTCTAACAGATGAATATTCTGCATACACAAATACCACACCAAGAAAATATTTTCTTCAAGTTGTTAAAGAGGTGTATTGGATCAAACTAAAAGAGAATCTTTTACATAGGTCATTTTACTCAATTTTAGTTGATGAAAGCACTAATCAAATTATGGAACACCAATTGATTTCTTATATTACATATTTGACGAATGGAGGAAGAGGTCAATGTTTAACAAAGTCTATATGTTTACTTCAAATAAAGGATGGAATAGCTTAATGTATGTATGATCTAGTGAGAACTCTTTTAGCATAAATGGATTTATATTTGATGAAGTTTGTTGGTTTTGGTTTAGATGGTGCATCTTCCATGAGGGGTATTCATGAAGGTTTATCTCCTAAGCTTCGTATGCTCCTCATTTATTAGTTATCCATTGCATAGCTCACAAGGAAGCATTAACAATCAATGAGGCTTCATCTCATTTTCCAGAGTTGCAATATATTAGCAAATTTGAAACAAAGTTTATTCATGGCTTGGAAAATCAACTAAAGGACATGGAAAATTAAGAGATCTAATGTATACATTTCAAATCACTAAGTTAGTGGCCTTGCAAATTCATCAAATTAGGCGGCTCTCTAGAGGAAAGGTCATGGAAATACTTGTTAAACTCATGCATTATTTGTTAGGATTAGGAGTAAGGGGAGAAAAAATTGTATGAGTTGGCAACAATATTTCAAGTGCAAACTTGCATCTATATACTTGCAGACATGCTCGTTGAATTAAATAAGTTGAATCAAAAGTTCGAAGAAGATCATGTTGATATTACATATATTGACACTACTTTACATTTTTCTATTAGCATTCTTCGTAAATGATTTTGGAAAGCATTTTTGGTGTAGATGTCGTGCATATGTCTTCTTTTTTAGTTGAAGCATAAAGAGGAACCCTTGAATTTGCAGATAGCACAAGTATGGTACATTTACATCCATTGAGGTTCGAAAGTTTTCCAAAGATGAAAATATCGAGGCTACTATATGATTGTATTCTTTTGGGAAAATGTTTTATTGTAAAGGTGATTAAATCTTTAGATAGGAGATTCATAGATTTACATGTATTTAATGTGGCTAAGTTTTGCACTTCTCAACATTATTATGAAGAAGTGAATGATATAGACTGTCCAACAAAAAGATAGTTGAAATGTTTATGTGAAAAATCTATTGTAGATACTGCTAGATGTTTGGGTGAAATGAATGAATTTATTTGTGTTATTTGTAAATAATACCCTAAAAAGCATATGTATGGAATGAGACCTATGTGGAGATGAACATGAATGGTTTGAAGAATTTCCATATTTGATGCAATTATGGCAAGCTATTCTTGTTATCCAAACAACCACATCAGTGTGTGAAAGAGGCTTCTGAAAATTAAACAGGATAAAAAATGATGATAGATAAAGACTTTCATTGGAGACACTAGATATGTTAATGTTTCTATCTCTAAGTGCACATCATGCTCTAAATGAGGTAGATTGGAATGCTACTTATGATGTAAGGAAATAAATGAAAACTAGAAATCCATTTCCATTGGGAAAATATATTTATATTTTCAATTATGTAAGTCCAAATACTTTTGAAAATCATCTAATGCAACATATGTTTACCTTTTTTTAATGGAATTTGAGATTTTTTTTGTTTATTTACTAGTTATATTGAGATGTTATAGTGTTTTTATTGACACTACTCTTTAAATTTTTAAGATTTTAAAGATTTAGAATGACACTATTTTATTATGGAATTTTTTTGAGGGGTTTATTTAATATATACTTTTGAGTAAAAGTGATTTTTTTTTTAACCTTTCATCCTTGAAGGGCTAGATGAATATATGCCCTTCCAAATGAAATTAAGAGCAGACCTTCAAATTTGATCACTGGCCAGGAGGGGTTGCAACATTCCTTTTTAATTTGGGAAAAGGGAGAAGAATTTTAAAGGTTAATGATTTTTAACCCAAGCTATGTGTTTAGGTTTTATGTTAATTTTCAAAAAAAAAAATGAGGTGATTGTGGAGATCGTGATTAATGGTATTGTTTTTGGCATGATAATTATGACCTTGTTCATGCAAAAGGCATTTAGAGAATTTGTTGGACAAGGTGTGATGTGTGTTTGGAAGTTTGCATTTTTTTCTAAATTAGACTAATTCTATTAATGTAACAAAAGTAGTACAAGCAGGCACCAGCCTCTGCAGAGCAAGCCTGAAATTATGTCATGTTTAACAACCAAAGACTAGAAAGAGATTGCCCGCACCGGGGAAACCAGTCCTAAACTATAAGAGTTTGCTGCCCACGCAGGGTTAACAACCTATAGTGCCAAAGTAACAACCTGTAGGGGTAAAATTAACAATATTGCATTAAAAAAAAAAACCCCATAGTATTGGGAGCCTGGGAATCCAGAACCTGAAAATAATTGACCAGCTAGGTGTTGTTAGAAGGAGGTTTTTCCACTATCAAACACCTGTACGCCTCCATGTCATCTTTTGCATCTTGTTTATTTCTCGGAGTTTCTTCCATGTTCTTGAAGCGGCTTGGATTGGTGTGTCCCAGAGTTGCTTCTAGGGGCTTTTCTCTCGCTGGTGGTGTTCCACGCCTGAGTAATGCAGGCTGGGTCTTCAGAGTTTTGTGGCTCCTCTCTAAATGCCACCGAGATAGTCGCTATTATGCAGGGATGTTCCAGCATGTAGCGAAATTGAAATTGTGCAGAATGACTAGGCTGCAGAGATGATACAGAGGCAGCAGGAGGTTGGGGAGCAAAGTCAACAGGCCGCAGATCTACAGTCTGAGCCCACCCCCAACCGTTGCGAGTGGCTGGATAGGGTCTAGAGAAATGAGTCGTCGAAGAGGAGGAAGAGTCAGAGGGGGACGAGTTAGAGAGGGACAAGGAGGGGGGCCGAATTGATCTTCCTCTGCTACTACCCCTCCTGCAGCGCATTCGATGATGCAGACGAGGCATGCTCACCTAGGCAAAATTGAGTGAACGAGGACGAGAAGGAGAAATGCCAAAGAATGAGTGGTCAATGCGAACAGAAGGACCTATAATCAGCAGTTCAGAGCAAAGATTCAAGATCGAAGAACCAGTCCGTAGGCAGCATAGAAGACTCTGCGAGAATTGTGCACCATCTACCATCTCAATGCAGTACAGAACATTGCAGCGTCTCCCCGTTGTTGTGCGCAAGATCGGCTCTGCAGTAGCAGGGAGACAATTGCAGTTCAGAGGAGGCAGAGTGAGGGAAAGACGGTCTGAAGAGGCCATCTTAAAAACCAAATTGATGATGCCTTGACCCGCGCAGTCCATTAATGTGCCATTAATATCGGCGACGTATTTTTGTATATGCTTCTGAGTGGAAGCGTGGGTGGCCAGGTAGCCTCGCCACTTGCCAACCCAAGGTCACTGTATGGTACCTGCGTGCCTAAACACTCGCATCCGGGAGTTTGGAAGTTTGCATTTTGTACATGCTAGTGTTCCATATTTTTATGGGGTTTTACTTGGTGTGTATTCTTGATTAACCTTTTTCCTTTTTATGGGAGGAATATTCATTAATTAAAGGTTTTAAAATAATATTAGTTATTTCTTGCTCATTGATGTTGTGTATTACTAGCTTAGTATGCTTGCATGGTTGCCTTGGCTTTTGTAACATATTATTGCTCATTGCTTGATTCAATATTCCTTAACTTAAACCTTTGGCACATATTTCTAGGGTGCATGTCTTAGAAAATAGTTTTGCATTAGAATGGTTGAGTTTTTTTTAATAAACACTCCACTTTAGGGTGCTTGCCTTGGGATCCCTAATGGTGGGAGATGATTAGATGTTTTCTCAAATAACATTCCACTTGTGCACATATTTTTAGAACACTTTCTTTGATTTTGGAAGTGTTGATGGTATTGGCATGTGGTTTCATGGAATTGTATAGTTTATTGTTATTTTTGGGGAGTGTGTTACCCTTCATGCACATTCTCTTAGGTTGTCAACTCTTTTAGGCTCTTGGATTGAGGAGGGTTGGTTATTTGCACATGGATCTATGTCTTTGCACATTATTTAAGGTGGCCTCCACAATGGAGGCTATTATAACAAAAGTGAACCTTTTTTACGCATATATTTACAATATTTATTCTTTGAAGAGTTAGTTAGTTGGCTTGTTGGAGAAAGAGACCTCACTATTTCTTCTATTTTTGTGCATGTGTTTAACATCTCTAGGTAGATTACCCCTCGATTCAAGGAGCACCCTTGTTATTAAAGGAAAAATAATTATATTATATGTTGGTTCATTTTTATGGAGGAATTGATATTCATTACGAGGATATTAAGAGCAATATATTCTTTAGTCATTTGGCAATTTTTTGTGAAAATGATCCAATTACAAAGTACATTCAACAATTCCAAAAGTTGAGTCTCGAGAGTAAAGAACATTTTAAACGGTATTTTGTTAGAGCACTTTATGGTAACTTCAAAAGAAAACATCCAACATGAGGTGTGCCTCTCTTAACCTAAATCCCTAGAGCGTGTTTTAAGTCTAGTGAGGAAAGTTGAAGGCAAAAATATGGCTACTAAAAGAGTGTTCACTAAGAACTATAAAGAACATCATGCTCCCTCCCCTAAAATAACAAGGTTAACACCTCAACAAACAGATGAAAGAAGAGCAAAGGGACTATGCTTGTTAGGGTCCAACCCTAACCCCCTTATTATGTAATAGGGTCGAGTCATAGTTATAGTTAGTTAAAGAGTCAATAAAGCCCATATTAATAATTTTAAGTGGTTGACCCGCATTTAAAGAAAGGGACCACAGTTAGTTGCAAATGGTCAATGGTATTAGATAGATGGTATTAGTAGAACCATAGTACTGACCCATGGTATTGCATGTATGAATCCTATATAAAGGATAGAGACTCCCCATTGAGGAGCGTCATGTCTTATTCTATAATCAATCCCTACTCTATTGGAGGTTGCCCCCTCGAAGAGGCAAGTGAACATTGCTTTCATCTCTGAATAATAAAATACATGTTGTTATCTCTCATTTTGTTTTGTGTTATGGGTTGTATTTCTTCGTATATTTGGTATTCTAGCATCTTCTCACAATTCAAGAGCATAACAAGTGGTATCAGAGCCCTTTTCAGGGCCGGTGGTATCTCCATTTGTAGCACAATTTTTTTTTGGGTCTACAAACGTGTTCCAGCGTCTTTAAACCATGGGATTTATCGTTGAGCGCATAAAACTGCATATTTGGGGAGGCATGCATGCAAGAAATACAAGAGGTGGTCACGCTTGTTGGACTCCCTTGTGACCCCTGTGGGTACCCCTTTGAGTAGTAGCGCATTAGACAGAACCGCGCACGGACTGTCTTCCACGTACCCTCTGGGTATATCAAAAGCCCCCTAGGCTCACCTAAAACCTTGCCGTAGATAGAAGTCGGCTGTCTTGCTGCTACAGTACACCGAGAACAACACTCGGGGAGATTACTTGTGCGTACGATAGGGTAGTCGGGTAGTACGGCTAAGGGTACGGTTGATCCTCCTTAGTTAGTGTCCTGAAAGATTAGGCCGAGTACTACTGTTGGACCCTTATGTAAATTGTGATCTGTAGCACCTGACACTCCTTGAGACCATAGTTCCCTTGTCTCTCTGAAGATAGCCCATCATTTTCTTTGCCAGATCAGATCTAGTAGGTTGGGTTCTGCGTTGCTGCAACAATAAAATCCACCAGAATACCATTCAGATCTAGCAACGAGGGTTCGGTCGCTACCGCATACCTACTCACACTCTGCATTTGAGGATCTCGTAAACAGATCTGATCATTTTTGCAGGGAGGCTTGTGGATCCTATACCTTGGGGTGATTCTCGTAGGACATCGGGTAGGATTAACTTTTATGGGAATTGGCTATTGCAGTATTGATAAGCATGGAGTAAAACTCCTTTCGGAGTAAAAGATAAAATAAATAAATAAAATAAAAAAAGGTCTGAGGCCCTCCCAAGACGTTTATAAGAGACTTAGCCCATAAGAATCAGGACAACGAGCTGAGCGAGGTGGTACCATTCACTTGTCAACTTCAATTTTCGGGCGGTCCCAATTTTTTTCACAGTGACGACAAGTGAATTGGATCTGTGTATGGTAGAAACCAGAGCTCAAGCTATGACCAATGAGAAGATGGAATCCCTTGAAAACAGGTTGGATGAATTATCGAGGCAGATCCAGACACTAAATGACACAATCATAAAGGGAAAGTCGGTGGTACAAATCGGAGGCATATGCTTTTAATGAAGACCATGAAGGAGAATCTAGTCATTCTCTTCACTTCCATGGAAACCACCAACATTCCCACCCTCGACCAACCAAGCTGGACATATACAAATTTGATGGCTCTAATCGGGCAATATGGCTATCACAAATGGACCAATATTTCACGTTGAATCACATCAGATATGATGAGACTAAGCTACGTGTGGGAGGCCTTTACTTGGACTAAGAAAGATGGCAAGGGTGGCAGTGGCATAAAAAATGTTATGCAAGGCCAATTACTTGGCAGGCGTTCTCAAAATCCCTTTGTGAATGCTTTGAACGTGAATCCAATTTTTTGGGTCGTTTTACTAAGCTTAAACGGACAGGCACAGTACACGACTATATTATAGCCTTTGAGAAATTAGCTTTTCGCACATGAGGTCTAGCAGATGAATTCTACTTGGAATGTTTTATCAGTGGTCTCAAAGACGCCATCCAAGCTCACGTCCGGATGCACCACCCACCCACATGGCTGGAAGCTTGCACAACAGCTCGCGAAATGGAACATGCGTTAGCGGCCTAGTCGCCTCGTCCAAATTTCATAGCCAAGGGACACCCCACCTAGGATCTAGGCACTACCCAAACACTTAAGGTTCAAAAGGCGTCACTGGCAGAAATGGCAGAAAGAAGAAAGTAAGGATTGTGTTACTACTGTGATGACAAATACTCCCCAGGGCATAAATGCAAGGAACCCAAATTATTTCAAATTGATGCTACTGATCATAGTTCATCTGAGTAAGCCCCATCCTTTGAGGGACCATAGGAGGAAGATGAGGACAACCAGCAAGACAATGAGCTCCCAGCTACACCAGAAGGACCTGTTATCTCGCTCCATGCTTTAGCAGGCATTTCCTCTCCCCAAACTCTCAAAATCAGAGGTTTTATTAAACATCGCCCTGTAGTACTCTTGATTGATAGTGGCAGCACGCATAACTTTATCCATCTGCGAGTCGTAGAAGCTGTGCATTGTTTATTCAGAGCAGTCTTTAATTTCCAGGTACAGATTGTTGATGGGGGGACAATGAAATGTGACGACCGCTGTGAAAATATCAAACTTCAAATGGGAGATTACCACCTAAAGACCCACATGTTTTCCATCAACATGGGTGGGTGTGACATTGTCTTAGGTGTTGAATGGCTCCGCACACTCGGCCCAATCACAATGGATTTCCAGGAGTTATATATGAGCTTTAAGCAGAATGACCACACGCATACCCTTCGCAGACTCCAAGCAGGTACTCCTTCTATCATCAGCTCGCATCGGATGGAAAAGTTGTTAAAAAAGGGCCACCATGGAGTTATCGCCCAATTTAATGCCATTCAGGGCTTTGAGACCCCTACTCTTCATATTCATCTTGAAATGCAACAGGTCTTAAATAGCCATCTACAGATCTTTGAAAAACCTCGTGAGCTTCCACCATCAAGAGGGGAACATGATCATAGCATTACTTTGGTCCCAGGGGCACAACCACCGAATGTGTGCCCATATAGATACCCTTTCGCCCAAAAGAATGAAATTGAAAAAATCATCAAGGAACTCATGGAATCCAGTGTCATTTGTCCTAGCATTAGCCCTTATTCATCGCCTGTGGTCATGGTGCTCCAGAAAGATGGGGAATGGCGTATGTGTCTAGACTTTAGGGCCCTCAACAAGCTGACGGTGAAAGATAAATTCCCCATCCCGGTTGTTGATGATTTGTTGGATGAACTGAATGGGGCTCAATTCTTTACTAAGCTAGACCTTCGCTTGGGCTATCACCAAATTCGCATGAAAGAAGTAGACATTCCGAAGACTGCTTTCCGAACTCATGAAGGCCATTATGAATTCATGGTCATGCCATTTGGTCTCTGTAATGCCCCATCCACTTTTTAGAGCCTCGTGAATCACCTGCTCAAAACATATCTCAAAATATTTGTCCTTGTTTTCTTTGATGACATTCTTATCTACAACCTCACCTAGGAAAAACATCTTTAGCATGTAGACCTGCTCTTGCAACTGCTCGGAAAGCATAAATTATTTTTCAAATTGTCCAAGTGCTCTTTTGGCATGAAAGACGTCGAGCATTTGGGCCACATTATGGGGCGTGAAGGTGTCAGGGTGGATCCCAAAAAGATCCAGGCAATGCAGGATTGGCCCCAACCAAAGACCTTGAAGAGTTTGAGGGGATTCTTGGGTCTCGCCGACTACTATCGCAAATTTATCCGCAATTATGGTCGCATTGCTAGAACCCTCACTTAGCTTCTCAAGAAAAATTCATTTCTCTAAAATGATGAAGCACAACAGGTGTTTATAGCTCTCAAACATGCCATGTGTTCCACTCCCGTATTGGCACTACCTGACTTCACCAAATCTTTTGTGATTGAATGTGATGCTTCAAGTACGGGTATTGGGGTTGTCTTAATGCAGGAAGGTCAACCCTTAGCCTTCACTGGCCAACAACTAAGTGGGAAACATCTGGGACAATCTACCTATGAGAAGGAGATGATGGCCATCTTAAATGCAGTGGATACCTGGCGACCATACTTATTAGGGCGACGTTTCCAAATTCGCACAGACCATCAAAGGCTTAAATATTTTTTGGAGCAACGCCTATCCTTGCCACAGCAAAATAAATGGCTAGCCAAAATGTTGGGATATGATTATGAGATAATTTACAAGAAAGGGCACGAAAATGTTGTAGCGGATGCTTTATCACGCCAATTTGAGGAGGACAACACCTTGCTAGCAATCTCTCTTCCCATTCTAGAGTGGATTGAAGAAGCTCACAAGGAATGGTTTTCACATCCTTCGCTCTCCCAAGTCATTCATAACTTGCAAGGAGATCCAAATTCCACACCGGGCTACTCTTGGAAGGATGAGACTCTTTGCTATAAGGACAAAGTAGTGATATCACAGACATCCACCCTCAAAAGGCGCATTTTGGCAGACTTGCACTCATCTCCCACTGCAGGCCATTCAGGCTTTCAGAAGACTTATGCTCGCACTTGTTGTTCCTTCTTTTAGACAGGCATGAAAACGGACATTCTTACTTTTGTAGTTGAATGTGATGTGTGTGGGTGCCACAAAGGAGAAACAGTCAAGTCCCTAGGCACTCTACAACCATTGCCCATACCTGCCTCAATCTAGATGGATGGTTCTATGGATTTCATTACTGGTCCTTCAAAGTCAAGCAACAAGTCAGTCATCATGGTGGTTGTGGACAAACTTTCTAAGTATGCTCATTTTTGCGCCCTACCCCACCTTTTTACACCCACTTTGGTGGCTCAATCTTTCATGGACCAGATTTTCAAATTACATGGCATGCCCACTTCCATTGTGTCTGAGCTTGACTCGATCTTCACCAGTAACTTTTGGCAAGAACTTTTCAAGCTACAAGGCACCCAACTCCAACTCAATACTTCTTATCATCCCTAAACTGATGGACAAACTGAAGCATTCAACAAATGTTTGGAGACCTACCATAGGTGTTTCACTTCAAAAAAGCAACGTATATGGGTACATTGGTTACCTCTAGCCGAATGGTAGTATAATACTAACTATCATGCCACCACCAAGATGACTCCATATGAAGCAGTTTATGGTCAACTCCCCCCTTCACCTACTTCTTATATCCCTGGATGCTCTAAGGTACAAGCAGTGGATCAACTCCTACAAAAATGTGCAACCATGCTCACCCACCTCAAAGATAATCTCCACCAAGTTTAGAATCGCATGAAGCAATAGGCAAACCAACATCGTTCAGAGAGCACATTTCAAGAAGGGGGTCAAGTATTCTTGAGGCTGCATCCATACAAGCAAACATCACTCAAAGACAAGGGTCGTCAGAAATTATCTCCAAAATTCTACGGACCGTATCAAATACTTAAGCACATTGGAGAAGTAGCCTACAAGCTAGCCTTGCCACACACTGCAAAAATCCATCCCGTCTTCCATGTCTCATGCCTCACAAAAGTGGTAGGGAACAATTGCAGAATTCAAACCAGTCTATCGGAATTGGATGAAGAAGGTTCAATTTGGCTCCAACCTGAACAGGTTCTTGACACACGAGAACAGTACCTGTGCGACCACACGATCAAGGAACTCCTCGTCAAGTGGAAAGACACCTCTCCAGAAGATGCAACCTGGGAACCAGCCACTATTCTTCAGCAGTTTCCACAGCTTCAGCCTTGAGGAAAAGGTTGTTTTTATGGGGGAGGGCATGTTAGGGTCCAACCCTAACCCCCTTATTTATGTAATAGGGTCGAGTCATAGTTATAGTTAGTTTGAGAGTCAATAAAGCCCATATCAATAATTGTAAGTGGTTGACCCGGATTTAAAGAAAGGGACCACAGTCAGTTGCAAATGGGCCATGGTATTAGATAGTTGGTATTAATAGAACCATGGTATTGACCCATGGTATTGCATATATGAATCCTATATAAAGGATAGAGACTCCCCATTGAGGAGCGTCGTGTCTTATTCTGTAATCGAGCCCTACTCTATTGAAGGTTGCCCCCTCGAAGAGGCAAGTGAACATTGCTTTCATATCTAAATAATAAAATACATGTTGTTATCTCTCATTTTGTTCTATGTTCTGGGTTGAATTTCTTCGCATATTCGGTATTCTGGCATCTTCTCACAGGTCAAGAGCATAACAATGCTTCGTTTGTGATTGCAAGTGTAGTTTGTGACATAAATGCGGTGGGAAGAAATTATTATACATTGACTATTGAGATGAAGAAGATTAAGAATTGGAACCATCACAAGATCTAGAGCTAAAAGAGACCACTCAACAATATTTAATCATGCATTGGCTAGAAGAGACCACTCCACAAACCCTCGAGATAGAAGGATGTATCAAAAGGAAAAAGGTAAGAATATTGATTGATTTAGTAGAACCCATAACACCATCAATGACAAATTGGAAAAGCTTCTCAATTGCTTTATATATATATATATATATAGAGAGAGAGAGAGAGAGAGAGAGAGAGAGAGAGATCCAACACTAGAATTTCAAGTAATGATTGTAGATGGAGGGACCATAAATTGTTCACGAAAGTGCCATAATATTAAGCTGAACATACGAAAGTAATTATTGGATAGTCCCATGATTTTGATCCAAATGTGTGGTGTTGATGTTGTATTAAGGGTCTAATGGTTATAATCATAGGGAACAGTGGCCCTTACTTTTCAAGGTTTTTTCATGAGATTTTTAGAAGGTAAGGAAATTGAGCCTTGAGATATCCAAGGGAAACCCTTTAGAGTGATAATCTCTAATAGCATGACAAAATTCCTTGAAAAGGGACACATGGTGTAATCACATAAATGTGTTCATTAGATGTTCAAACATTTATGTCCTTTGCTCCAATGGATCTCCAAAAAGAAATCAACAATTATTCCAAGCTATTTGGAGAGTTTCCTAAGGGTATTTAACTTGCTTGAGATCATGATCATGATATTCATTTGCAACTTGGAAGTGTGCCACTTATCATTAGGCCTTATAGGTATGCATATACATAGAATAATGAAATTGAGCATATGGTTTAAGAAATCTTAGAGGTTAGCGTCATTCAACCTAGCCAGAGTGCTTTCTCTTCACTTGTGATTATGGTTATAGAAAGGGATTTTTCATTACATATGTATCCAAATCACACACAACTCGACAAAATGACAATCAAAGACAAGTTTCCTATTATTGTCATTGATGAGTTATGAGACAAAATACATGGAGCAATTTTTTTTACTAAGTTGGATCTCCATTCATGGTATAATTAAAAATAGAATGAGGCAAGAAGACATTCCCAAAACAATCTTTAGAATACATGAAGGTCACTATGAGTTTTTGGTTATGCCATTTGGACTTACTGATGCACCTTTAACATTTCAAAAAGTGATGAATTATACTTATAAACCATTCTTTAACAAATTTGTGTTAGTAATTTTTAATGACATGTTAACCTACAACAAATCTTGGGAAGAGCATGTACAACATGTTGACAAGGTCTTAACATGATGAATAACGAATATACAAAAAACCTTTTAAATGTGCTTTGAGGTTGAAGAAGTGCAATGTTTAGGTCATATTGTATCTCACAAAGGTGTCAAATTGGACCCTAAAAAAATCAAAGTC
Source organism: Pinus tabuliformis (assembly GCA_031772625.1). Taxonomy (NCBI): domain Eukaryota; kingdom Viridiplantae; phylum Streptophyta; class Pinopsida; order Pinales; family Pinaceae; genus Pinus; species Pinus tabuliformis. The sequence continues at coordinate 493,899,023 of CM062806.1, read as the reverse complement.
GTGATGGAATGGCCAATCTCTAAACCTTGAAGAACTCATGGGATTTTTAAGATTAACAAACTATTGTTGTCGATTTATCAAGAATTATTGTCAAATAAAAGCACCTCTAACAACATTATTAAATAAGGAAGCATTTTATTGGACTTGAGAAGTAACTAAAGTTTTTTAAAAACTTAAAGAGGCCATGTGTACAACTCATGTTATGGTCATAGTTGACTTCAACTTCTAGCCATATTTAAAATTGCTTCAGGAATTACGTCAAGCTTTAGTTCCAAAGTTGGTGGTTAGCCTTAAACCACCATCGGTTGAGACCTCAAGTTCTCCCACCTCTTTTGGTTTGTGGTCTTCCTTTAAACCACCTTTTCCAAAGAGCCTATTAAGCTGTTACTTCCATGTTTTTTTGTATTTCAACTCTCCATGGAATCATATACACCCTTTTAGATTAAGGGGGAGAATGTTGGACACCTAATCGTAAGGGTTGGCATGTAAGAATTCCAACAACTATTAGAATTCTAATAGGCCTCTTGGAATATGAAGCCAAGGGTTATGACAATTGTGTTTATATGTACATCTTTTTGAATAGAAATACATTCCATGATTTATCTAATATGTTGTTTACATTCATGTGTGTTTAACACCTTTAACCCAGTATGAATTCGATTTCTTAGGAGAAATCAAGAATTTGTGTTAAAATTCCATTGTTCCAAGCAATCAAGGATGTCCCAATCTATTCGTAGGTAGTAAAAGAACTTTGTATGAGGAAAATTGGTTGGAGCAGGAAAGATCTACGGATCGTTCATATCATGGGAAACTATTGGACCTTATGATGGAAGGAGTCCTTGCAATGAAATACTTTGATCTTGGTAACTCGGTAGTCGATGTGCAAATCGATAATATTGTTATCTCAAATGCATTGATTGACCTAGGCGTTTTTATCAATGTAATGACATGAGAAACCATGGAAACCTTAGGACTTTTAAGACTTCGAAAAGCTCCCACTATAATTCAATTAACAGATAGTACTACTATAAAGCCAAAAGGAATTCTGGAAGATGTGGTGGTATTTGTACATTCTTAGAATATCATGTGGACTTCATAATCCTCCAACCTAAATATTATTTCGGGGGATACCCTCTTATCCTTAGATGATTGTGGTTGGCCACTACATATGTGTATCTTAGATGCAGGTATGGGAGCATGACAATATCCCATGGCACATCCACCAAACAATTGACTTTATTCCCACCTGCTAAACCCAATGTGGATTATGAAGCACCTCTTTGGGCAAAGGGGGAAGATAATGATGGAGAGGATGTAGCCCATCAAGTACTCAACATAGATCAATATCTTGTTGTTAGAGGTAAGATGGAGGATGATGAAATCAATGTTTTCATTGCCTCCTCCTCTTCATCTACAAACACAAATATCCTTAAGCATATGCCTCTCTAGCTTCTACTACTTCTTTATTACCTAAACATGAGTCCTCAATCAAGGAAGACCAAGTGTTGCCCAAAAAAACCATCAAAATAAGCCCCAGGAAAACCTTGAAAATCAAACAAGGGTTAACACCAAAGAAAATAGATTGATTGGTCAAACTATTATAGAAGCACAGTGATGCCTTTGCATGGTCTTACACAAACATGAAAGGGATCCATATATATATATATGTGTGTGTGTGTGTGTGTGTGTGTGTGTGTGTGCATACACCATATTTATATCAAATAAGGACTTGTTGACTAACAAAAATGTCCACTTGTGAATAGGAGGAAACAACTAGATATGATGTTCTTTAATAACCCAAGCCATTTGGGATAACTTGCCTTGACGGGTTTTATGGCTCCATTAGCCAGCTATTTCTTCTTCTTACGAGAAAGAAATTCATTAGAGTTCAACTAGGTATCCTATCATACATATATACAACTGGTTATGGGGATTTAATCAGCTATATACAAATATACATTAAATGGGAATCACTCGAAGAATAATTATAACTAGTGAAGTAAATAGTGCAAAGTTTACAAAAATGGAATAGTGTTTGTATAGAAAAGAATAATTGAAAATGCAAGTGAATTTTAATGTAAGATGAATGAATGAAATAACTCTAAATTTGCTTTAAAAGATTTTAGATAAAAAATTAAATGCAAAACTATAAATTACAAATATGCCATGGCGAAATATATCAAAACATAAGATTGATTTCATTTCATGTTCAATTTAGATCAATCATTCATTTAACACAAAGTAGAGACATCCCTTCATAATAAATGAAGACAATAAATAATTACATAAAATCAAACAATCCAATTAATTATGTTTGCGTTCAAGTACATACATATAACAAATTCAATCTATGAAGACATAGTTCATAAATCAAAAGAGAAAATTATATGTAAATTAAGTTATATTTCTGCAAATGACAATTGTAAGAAAGATAACTAAATTTGAAATGCAAAAACAAAACTAATTAACGATAGATAAATGAATAGACATATTAACATCAACCCAAAGAGACATAGTCACATGACGATGTTATTTAAATTTCAAGACCTCCTTAAACACAATAAAGGAAATCTATAAAATCCCAAAAGCAACAATGAACTTATGGAAACGTAACTGTAAATTATATTAAATTCATTCAATATGAACTTACAATATTTAATTCAAAGCATCAATGTCGCCAAAATTAAACTTTGTTTATCTACCTCACCCTTATAGAATACTTGAGTTCCCCCCTTTCTTCAAGGTCTATCATGTACTTATACCGAAGGGTCCCCATACAAAATAATTACAAATCACAATAGAGATTTATGTTCCTAGAATCCCAGTGCCAAAATCCATCTTATAGATACGACTACATTCGTCATAACAAGACTGTTTTTAAAATAAACAAACACTATGACTCAATATGCCACGTCAGTGAGCAATGGTAACTAAAAGACCAAACAGGAAATAGATGTTCGATCGCTCAACAACAAGTAATACATGTAGGATAATAAGTGCATATCATTAACAAATTATCATTTAAATTAAATAATGGCCACAAAATCAAAGATTATGTAACTATTATTATCAAAGTCAATTGAACAAACTTATAATAATTAATAACTTTAAAAGACATGAAATAGAAAAATATTGACTTTTAACAACATTCATTTGGAAGAAGTAAATCTTTGCAAATATGAAGTGATTATCACATTGACTTTAGAGGATTCGATAATGAGTTGGTTTTTGACAACCCGTAATTTTTTCCTAAGTTCAACAATTTGTTTTTCATGTAGCTCTGCGAGGGATTTATTTTGTCACCTTAATCATTCATTTTGTTCATGTAATTGTTGAATTTGGTCTTTCAGGTAAAGGACTACGACCACATCTTTTTCTTACCAATACCGCATCTAAAAGAACTTGTGAGAGTCTTTATGCTTTCTATATTTGGTAACAACATTGTTATAAGGCTTACTAAAAACAAAGTTGTCTTCACAACCCTCAGTAGATTCAACTTGTGGCTTATCATGTTTCGGCGAAGACCCTTTAATAATCTTTATATAAACACCTGAAGATGACTTCCTTTTATGCTTATTTCTTTTAACTTTGGAAATTATCCTAGCAAGTCTTTTACTCATGACCTAGGTTGATGAAATTACAGTTTTCTCACATTATCCTATGTCATTTTCAAGTTTGCAATGATCGAAATGCATAAAATCATTCGATTGAGTATCAAAATTATCTACCAACGTCGGGTCAAGATTTTGATCAGCAGACCTGATCCTACTTCTTTTGGCCATGCTACGAGTGATTCACGCAAGAGACAAATAGACACATTCCTCTTTGAAACCGCGTGGTATATCCTATGAAGGTGGACAACTAGGTTTTTTTAGTAGAGGTGGAGATACAAGGTTTTCCGAGATATATTCATGAAAACTCTGTTTAATTTTCTCAGGTTGTGGTGAGACTTCCTCCCGACACTTGCCTAAGGGTTTGACAAAGTTATTTTGACACGAGAACTTTTCCCATGAATCACCTAACTAGTTTAAACTAAATTAGATCAATATGGGGATTAGACTGTAATGAAATAGACTATGTTCAGGGTTCTTTAGACCCCTTTGATAAAACCTAGACATTTTTGTAAGCTTTTTGTGCAAGAAATAAGGCAAATTCAATTTATAGCCTAAAAACACCATAAGCAACCTAAAATGATAATAGAACACCAAACCATATAGGCCTTCACAAGTTATACATCTTCTAACAATTAAAACCAAGTCATGCCACTTAGGCTTTGTAAGTTCACAGGAGTACCTTTTATATTGTATGCAATTTTCTTTGAGAGAAAGAATTTGTCCCACAACACTTCCTTAACTGGGAAATTCTCCAACCATCACTCACCTTCCATTGATAGTTTCATGGTTTCTACAATGAAATCTTCTTTCACCAAGATCCTAGTGTCCCCGACATAGTTTTACCATTGTAAGACTGCACAAATCATTTTGCTACTTCAACATTTCGCGTCGTGAAGGAATGCATGAACTCCCACCAACCCACTTTCTCGAATATGGTTAAATATTCTTCATATGCCTCAATAGTTTTTCCTCTTATAGGTTCGAATCTCATCATTGGAGCCATGGAAAATATCCTTGAACTATTCGTGAGAAGATGGCGAAGACTCAAACCAGAGTATCAATAACACAATAGCAAATTAGGGACTAGTTAGGGTTTGACAAAATGAGAATCAACGGGCCAACATACCAAGAAACTCTACAAAATAGCCAGAGTTTCAAATGAAGAAGAAATGATGGTATACAAACTCTGTAAGGGCTTTGGATGTGAGGTGGTTTGAAATGACAAGAGGAAATGGGTACTTGTATTACACAGCAAAAATAAAACTGTTTCATAATCATAATGAAATGAGTCAAACCTATGGATATTTCAACATAACCTTAGTCCACATGTAAGGGTGCAATACGCCATGTAACCATTAACCCTTTCCACATCATCATTGACAATGCCACATAATCAATATACGAATCAATGAATTAACTGCCATTCTTTCCACACATATAACATTATGACTGCTCATAACTGGATTCATTGACATAAGAATGGGTGTGATAATCAACATTATGATACAATAAATGTTATCAACGAGCTATAAAATGGGTAGATTTCCATAATATGAATACTATTCACAACCAAAAGGGTTCCGGATCATATACCTATAGAATTTACCCCAAACATTATGTATCTTATGGGAGTTTCAATATGCCCACTAAGGACTAATCCTATTAATGTTTAAGAGAATAAAAATAGCAATATCGTTATAACATAAAAGCGATAAAAACAAATGTGTTTATCCTTTTATGAAGAAAAAAAAATTCAAACACTAATATATGGTGAAACAACATTAGGAATTGCAATGAACCAAAAGTGTATTGAAAATACTTAATATGAACATAACCATGGAAATAATACAAGAAAACCTATTACAAAATTTATTGACGGCTCAAATAAAAAATCATCAAGAAATACAAACTTTTTGTAGGATAACATTTTGCAAGGAATTTAAAAATCTATGTCCAAAATCAATAAAAGGATCAAATACTCAAAATTTAATATAAACAATCGAGAATCCCATTTCGTTCAAAAAGAAGAAATGAAAGGGGAATCGTTGGGTGGCTGACAAATGGCAATTAACTGGTCGAACCAGTTATCTCTACTGAAATCGGGAAGATAAACATAAGATGTTGAAATTTCACTGAGAGTTCTTTATCTCCAATTCAAAATATAAATGATTTGATTAAATTGTTAATAAAAAATATGTATAACTAACATCATAATCAAGAAATTGATACAAAATAACATGTATAATTTTACCTGCAAGGACGATACTGATCAACAATAATAAATTTTAGGAAATATGAATGAACCAAATAGTGGATGGTCTAAAAAAAAGTAACTTCAATACCATGGGCATGGCCACTATTGCCAGTAGGTGTCTATATCCTTGACAAGGATACCCTTTAACAAGTTTCCAGATGCATGTATCCCATATGCTAATTTTTCACCATTTTTCCCCTTTAAAGTCAAAGGAATTAGTGAAAGATCATTATTTTGGCTTGGTGACCAGCTACCCATAATTTCATTCACAAAACTTATGAAAAATGAGCAGGTCAACTCGTGATGAGACCTCCTGTCCTTAAGTATTATAACTGAAAGTCATTACCCTAGCTTGGTGACTATATTGGTAATGTCACTTCTTAAGGGTTCATGATCATAGTAGTGGTGGATGAACTCAAACTTTATGACATAATCATTCTGGATAGCTACATGCATTTCCCAATGGAGAATTTCGACAAACTCAACAAAAGTCCTATCAAAAATACTCTTAGATCTAGGCAAATACCTAAACCTAAATGTTGTGGGGAAAAGTATCCGATGCGGATGACCCTATCCCTACTCTAAAGGTGACAGTCTTTAGCAACAACTGAAAGTAAAGCTTTGATGATTTCCTTTATGAAAGTACAGAGAGAAGGAAAAGAAGGTCAACCAACCTGGTGTCTTTCGCTTAGTCGATCATTGTCCTCTCTCTTTGTCTCTTGTTCCCAGCTCCTTGCTCTCTTTGCCGGTCCAGCTACACACAGATCCTGCACAAAACAAGAGAGGAAACTACAAGATACAAGTACTCATAACTGATGCATGGATTAGGGTGAATCAAATATACATGTAAATACAAAACATCAATGCAATACAAGTATATAGGAGAACATGCAAAACTTTATTGATAGAAGTAACAGGGTTCTGAGAAGGTTACAACCAATGATGGCTCCAATCCAGCAGCACCTCCCCAGCAGCAAGAACTCTCCTCTTCACCTCTAGTAAAACAATCACCCAATAGCTCTAACTGTAATCCAACAGCACCTCCTTGCTTAACACAAAATTCCAGCCTCCTTAGACCTCATGGAAGAGCTCTATATATAGGAGAGAAGAAGAGAGGATGAGTCAGCTTGAGGCTGGCATAGAGCTGACTAGTGTCCTCTCCCTCTTCAGTTAATCTTCAGTTCTTGAGTCCACTTGGAGATCCTTGCTTACACATGGTGATCAAGTACCTCTTACTCATCACAGGGCGAATCTTATGAACCAAGTGTCAGTTTGGAAGCTTCCTGGGCAGTTGACACCTTGCAGGATGACTGTGCCACTTGGCCAATCTCGCCCAGCGCAGGTAGCCTTCATTAATCTTGACTTCCAGCGCAGGTACAAGGAGGGACAGTTGCATTCCAGCGCAGAAGCTCAGTGGAGCAGCTGACATGATCCAAAATAAGCCTGTTTTGAAGTGTTTTCAGTTGGAGAACTGATTGGAAGTGCTGTTGTTTGATGACCTTGTTCTTTTAGGGGTAAGAACAACATGTTTAGGGACTGAGGATCCCCGTAATTATTGACATTTCATGCTCCATGTCGCGAGGCACAAAAATGTCTATAACAGTTGCCCCCTAAAGTATGAGGCCGTTTATCGGGTGAAATGCTTTATCTAGAGGGTCCGAAGTTCATTCCAGTGCTGAGGAGGCGCCCTGTAATACAATACAATACAATACATTATTTTTCATTCTATTTTCATGATCTAGCTGAGGCGGGCATTCCCATGCTCAGCTTTTATAAATACATTTTGGTACATATGACAGACGATCGTCTGAAGATAGACTGATAATTTTCTGCTGAAATTATCATCCTTTGAATAGGATGATCATCTGCTGCAAAGATGTACATGGCAAATGCTTTTATATTTCCTGAATATATATCGCAGCCCGGATGGATGAAACTAGATCCGGGGTCTTCAAACTCGTTCGATCTTCACTCTAAGTACAAGTCGATCCATGTGAGAATTTCGCTGAAGTCGAACATGGAAAGACATCGCTTGATTACCAGTCAATAATGAAAACCGTTAACAAGCGTGAGAGGAATCACCAATAATGACGATGACCCTCAAGGTACTGCAGTACAATTCACGTGGCGTGAATAGAGGACTTGGTGTCGAACGCCACGCAAAATCTTCTGGTCGAAGGTCATTGATGTATACCCGTCGCCGGAAGTGAGAAACTTGCCATTGAGGCATGCAAGCTTCAAAGTACTGATGGGGGTGTTCCTAGATCAACTTCTTGGATAATGAGCTGAAGTCGACAAGAAGCGATCCGTCAAAGGAGGGCCTTAATGAATCCCACATCAATGACACGGAACGGAGCTAACGATTTTAGTGGAGGTGAAAACAAACTGTGACATATGATTCAGGGTGGCGATCATGAATGGATGAAGGATAATGTATGGCAGTGGATGGGACACGGTTGACACTTTCAGAATGACCCTTCTTGAACATATAACGACACTGATGCGATGGATCGGTAGCATTACCCCAAATGTGGATGGTTTGGCGAGGACCATGGCGATGAGACCGGTGAATGAAACAACCCAACCCGATGTGGTACGGAGGAAAAGTGTCATGTTCAAGAGTGACTTGCTACCATTAAACTTTGATGTTCTCCCAATTTTTTCCCCAGTCATTTCTGACCAGTACCTCTTTATTTTTGTCAAGCTTGAGGAGGATAACATATGCTTGTTCTATAACCTGCCCTTCGGGCAAGCCCATCGCTATGATTTAACGAGCCTAGCGATAGGGAAACTCGTTCTCGTCTAAAGACAAGTTTGTCGCTATTTAATCATTTTAACGAGTCTAACGACAAGGAAAACTCGGTCCTTTTCATTTTTAGAGAGTCTGAAAAGGTACAGAAAGTTAACTCCAAAATTCCTTTTTCGTCAGCTAATCCCTTAAGTCCGAAAAAGTATAAAACAATACAGAAGGGATGGCTGTTCGGTACTTTTAACGAGCCGAACAAGACAAGCGCTCGATCCTTTTGTGTAATAATCCCTCAGGTCCAAAAAGATTAAAATTTAGAGGAGGGATAGCGTTCCGGTTATTTAACGAGCTGGAAGGCCAAAACTCGGCAAACTTTTCATATTTTTACGAGTCAGTGAAAAGAGCTCAAAGAAGACTCGTCTTTTGAGGAACGAGTGATAAACAAGGATAGCAGCAGATTCCAGGTACAGGTTGGAATTTTCCAATCACGGCAGTGTCACGAGGATGGCTAGGTGAAATCACTCTTCGCAGCTGTTTCTCAAAAGAGGTAAACACACAAATGCAAGTGAATGATCGGCCAAATGAACAGTGGAGGTGATGGATGAAAACACGATCAAGGTTCTTATGGCTGATGAATTTACGATCTCAAAAGGTTATTTACCGGTTCATTTTTTCATGAGCTTGAACTCTGGGGGAAACTTTTGCTCACACTTTTCTATTTTTTAACGAGCATAGATTCAGTCATAAAACTGCTCGAATTTTGCGTTTATTTTTTAACGAGCATGAACTATATGCTAAAACTGCTCGATATACCAGTCGTAAAAGAACGCCTTCCGTAAGGACCAATTTTTATAGAGCTTATGCCTTACCACAGCTATGCTCACTTTTGGCAAATTTTTACTTTTGCCCCACAGGCTTCTTTCATGTAAGTTTGGAAACGACTAATCTTAAAACCAGATAAATAACCGCCCCTAGCTTGCACTCCAGAAGGTTTGCATGCCCCCAGGTATAGGATAGAATTTCGAGGCTGCCCCTCCTCTCCCCTACCTCTGCTTTTCTTTGGGTGTTCACAGTTACTTGTCATCTTGCCAATCTAATGTTAACGATACTTGTCTTCTCGTTATTCTAAGGGGTCTTACGCAGTACTCAGGCTTCCCGTCGGCCCACTTTTAACAAACAGCTATTTGTGACAATGGAAGAACACTACTCAAAGACAAAACATTGGTATTATTGAGGGAGGCTTGCCTCTTTCTTATTATTCCAAAGACGGTTCGATTTGCTGCCGCAAATCAATCTCTTTCTTCGGCGGTGTCTATCATTGGGTTGTCCAAAGATGGTTACCCTCTGTCACAACAATATAGTCTCCTATTTTGTAGGCTGCCCCTGCTTATCCTTCAAAACATATGTTTTAATGGGCGAGGCTTGAATTCAAAGATGGTTACTGTTCGTTGCGATAAGGGAATTCCTACTTGGGCATTGCCCACTTTTTTAGACAAAGGTGAATGACTCTTTGGTCAAACACATAACTTTAACAAAAGATTATTATTCCAGAACAACCCCACTTCCTACGGACGGGGTACGGACTAGTCATATTCTTCTGTGGAAATTCCTCCTTATACCCGGAGTTTCTTCTGCCCGAAGCAGACCAGGGTGCATGCCCCCTGGGTCCTAGTCTTTCTTTCCGAATCACTCGCGCTCATCGGGAAGGAGGACCGGGGGTGGAGGCGAATCTTGAGTGAACAGACCATTTAGGAATGGTATTTGACTATTTGCGATGCGAGATCCTGGAAATGAAAGTTGGTCTACGAGCTTGACCACCCTTCCTTCGTGTGGAAAACACATTACTCTAAAGAGTGAGGAGACTATCACTCCCATGCAATAAATATAGTCACGTCCAAGGAGTAGGTTATAATCCAAGGGTCCTTGGACGACCATCACGTTCATCTCGACGGTCTTCCCTTTCAATGTAACAGGTACATTGGGGAGGATCCCTAATGGTCGACTGGTTCCTTTATCAAAACCTGAGAGATTTCTCAATTCAGGTAAAAGCGCTAGGGAACCCAGTGCTTTCCAAGCAACAGAGGAAAGGATACTCACAGACGCCCCTTCATCAATGATAGTACCAGCCATAATCATTCTATAGATCTGGACAATGATTCTGAATGGTGTACTGGCTGGTAACCGGGGTCTGCCTAGTTGATTCCAATCAAAGGATACAACCAGGTTGCTTGGTGGTGGGACCGAATATACGGCCGGATATGACTCTGATGATGTTCCTTCCTGCGATAAAGGAATGGGCGCATTGCCCTGATGCTCATCGGAGTCGGTGCTGATGAAAAGAACCTGGATGGTGTCATCCTTATTCTCTTCAGTGAGGGTGTCGCATGAAGATGACTCTTCGGCGACGGTGTCATTTGAAGACGGGTCTTCAATGACGGGGTCATTGGACGATAGAACCTCTGAAGGAAGAACCGGGCCAACTGCCGTATCGACCTTTAGACTTTTGTCTGGTCTGGATTCAGTAGGTTCATTCTCAACGACCGACACTTCAGCTGACCACTTGAGCGGATCAACTGGATTTTCAACTATTGAGGGATTAGGCGCGAGTTTTTGATATCCAGGAGGAAGTCGCAACGGTGAAACCGGGCGATCTTCCAAAACTCTCTTTGCCTCATCTAAGAATGGACATTTGTGGATGGCATGATTGCCTTCACACAATAGACAGGGTGATCTTGGTCCCCTTCTTCGTCCTTCACTCTCGCTAGTTGACGGAATGCAATCAACATGACAACCAGAGGTTGATGCTACCGGATTGTGCAACCTTGGGGACCAGTCCCTTAGTATCCGGGGAATACAAGGACAATCACGATGGAAGTGGATCCCTTTGCAAATGACACATGGCGATTTAGGCCCGGTCGGTGCAGTGTGTGGGTTTTTGTCAGCTTTCTTCTGCTTGCCCCCAGTCGCCTTCGCCAGAGGCTCCTTCTGCTTCTTTTCTCTCTTCTTCTTTTCCTTCTTCTCCTTGGGAGGCTGACTTTTGCCAGCTCTACCTTGCGAAGATGAAGGATCAGAGGAAGTATCATAAGAGGTGGAAGGCTGGTGGGTAGTTCTAGATTGTTCTGACTGTTGATTCGACTGCTCAGGATTAGTGGCGATCTGGACTACATTAGTTGAAAAGAGCCATACAGGGAGGCCGATTGTCAATCCTGGAAGTGACAATGTAGCCATATGAGGCGCACCAACATCTCCCCAAGAGGAGAAGGGATTTGGACTTCCGCCAAGGTTACTTCCTTGGTTGGTGGGCTCCATACTTTTCAACTGAAAGATCAACGTGGGAATAACAGGTGATTATGTTCCGCTTAAAATAAATTTTATTAACGACGCTTTTAGACACAAACTTGCTTTTTCATGTTTTAAGAGTCGAGAAAAAGCTAAAGATGACTCTAGTCGCCTTCGATGTATTAACGAGCCCGAAGTGACAAATGCTCGGTAGGACTTTTTCAGTTATAGAGTTTGAAAAAGGCCAAAAGAAACTGCTCTGGAGATCTAGGCAGAGGGTGTGCCAAACCTTTCGCGAAACCACAGAATACGTTTTACGGTACGGGTGGTCGATCTTCGTGAATGCTGTGTTCACTGCATCACGATCAGTAGGGCGGCCGACACGGTTTCCTAAGGATAAAGGATAAAAGCCTATAGGGGTCTCCCAATATACGCGACGGTACGCGGGAGCACAAGTCCATGTTAGTGCCACCGACTCTCAGGAGGAATCACCCACCTTCGTAGAGATCGACAGTCACTATGTTTAACGACGCCGGAACACGTCTCTACCTAGACCTCTAGATGTTTGCGTTAAATTCCAAAGCGTTGTTATGTAAATTGAGTTTATTTTAATGTTGATCTTTTTTAACAGTTTGCCTTTCAGGTTCGCCACGAGATGTATATATACAACTTCCTATATGCAATCTAAGATGAGAAGCAAATCTTTTCAATCTTTCAACTTTGAAAACCTTAATCTACTGAGGGAAAAGAAAGACACAACTTTTCTCACAGATTATAGAACACACACTAAAATGCACATTTTCCTAAATCGTCAAGCACACAGTCAAATGCAAAATGCACAATGCATGTATTTCTTTTCGTTATCCTTAATGTTGATGTAAGACAGAAAGGAAACTGTTGTATAATTTTGAATCTAATTTCAAGTAGAAATAAACAAGCTTGTCCAAAATCAAAAAGACACCTTATGATAGACTTGTTTAAACACAGGAAATGTATAGATTCAAACCATGAAATGAAAAACAAACAAACTCAAACAGCCATGAACAGTAATAAAACTAGCTCCTAAGATCACAAAGACACTTTTACAGTTCAGGATCTAAGAGGCCACAGCTATACTGGTTCGCTTTTCACAATGGGAAACTGTAACTGAAACAAGAAATACTGAAAGAACATTCACAGTTTCATCACACAACTGAGGTGGAATAATGTCAAGGAGAATGGTTTACAGCAAGTACAATGACCAGCAAGCAATCAGCAAAAACAAGTGAAAACAGGGCTAAGACACAAAGGGAAAGCTGAGCAAGACAATGGCTAACTGGACCAGCGCAGGTTCTAGTCTGCCAGTTTGACTCTCAGCGCAGTTCCCGAAGGGAGCACCTGCGCTGTAATGCAGACTGCCTGTGGACAGCCTGCACTGACTCACGAGAGTTTCGTCTACAAAGAATTCCGGGTCATAAAAAGCTCAAAAATGCACTGTTTTTGCTGAAATAAAAAGCTATAGGTCAAGTACAGGCTAAGGGATGATCAAGAGGATGAAGATCTATCACAAAGAGTAAAGAGTCTTTTGTAGATAAGCTCTTCAAATCTTGAATTTGCTCAGCAAATGAGCAAGAGTAGCAGTCCCTCTACTTCGCTTTTGATATAGTCAAAAGCTTTTCGATTTGGTACTCTTTTCTTCAAGAAATGAATAGCAAAATACTACAAACACCAACAAGATACTAGGCTCCCCAGCGGAGTCGCCAGTTTGTTGTGGGGAAAAGTATCCGATGCGGATGACCCTATCCCTACTCTAAAGGTGACAGTCTTTAGCAACAACTGAAAGTAAAGCTTTGATGATTTCCTTTATGAAAGTACAGAGAGAAGGAAAAGAAGGTCAACCAACCTGGTGTCTTTCGCTTAGTCGATCCTTGTCCTCTCTCTTTGTCTCTTGTTCCCAGCTCCTTGCTCTCTTTGCCGGTCCAGCTACACACAGATCCTGCACAAAACAAGAGAGGAAACTACAAGATACAAGTACTCATAACTGATGCATGGATTAGAGTGAATCAAATATACATGTAAATACAAAACATCAATGCAATACAAGTATATAGGAGAACATGCAAAACTTTATTGATAGAAGTAACAGGGTTCTGAGAAGGTTACAACCAATGATGGCTCCAATCCAGCAGCACCTCCCCAGCAGCAAGAACTCTCCTCTTCACCTCTAGTAAAACAATCACCCAATAGCTCTAACTGTAATCCAACAGCACCTCCTTGCTTAACACAAAATTCCAGCCTCCTTAGACCTCATGGAAGAGCTCTATATATAGGAGAGAAGAAGAGAGGATGAGTCAGCTTGAGGCTGGCATAGAGTTGACTAGTGTCCTCTCCCTCTTCAGTTAATCTTCAGTTCTTGAGTCCACTTGGAGATCCTTGCTTACACATGGTGATCAAGTACCTCTTACTCATCACAGGGCGAATCTTATGAACCAAGTGTCAGTTCGGAAGCTCCCTGGGCAGTTGACACTGTTGGAGAGGTAAATCCCCTCTACGGATAGAGGCGATCCCTACTAGCCCAGCAGGGGTCTAGCAACAATCACACAATGCTGCCACGCATGCTCCTAGTTACAATTAAACAAGAAGTAAAGAGCACCTACTTGGATTCCTGCGTTGTCGTTTGACGAAGAGATGTTGCCTTCGCTCCTTCGCTTCAGCTGGTCACAGTCCTCTGCGATCCCCGCGAACGGACACCTGCACACACGAAGAGAGAGCAAACGCGAGCGTGAAATCTAGTAAAGTAACCATATGTCAGTCAGAAAAGACATAATTCACATTTACCCATTGCGTAGACAAACGAGAATGGAACAATAATAGCAGTCATCTATTATTAATCAGAATAGAGAAGAGTACAACCAAATGTTCTGACGTCGATAACCTTCTCAAGAGGGATCAGTCAGCATGTATCTCAAGCATTCACCTTTGAGGATGGTTCTCCCAAGACAAATAACTCTCTCTCTCTCTCACACAAATGTCACAAACAACCTTCCCTAAGCAATCAATCACTTCCTCACCTAGCACACCAAACCTATAGCAGCAATCTGAGCACTACAAGCTCTATACAATCCAAGCTATTCCAAGCTAAGTCTAACTATCCAAAAACTAGCTGCTCATGGTAATGGTGAGAGTTTATATAGGAGAAGGAGCCTCCTAAAAGGGTGGAAGGATGAGCTTATCTTCAAGGGAAGTTGTTGCAAAGGGTCGAACAGACATGCCATAAAAGGGAGTCGACATTCACAAAGCTAACAACCAAGCCTGGAGTGATCTGGAAGGCTGGTTGTTTGAACAAATTCGCCCAAACTAGATCAGCGCGGATTATAAGGAGACTGTCGCGCTGTCAGCGCGTCTCAATAACTGAGACAGTCATGTCAGCGCGGAAGAACACGGGAAAGTCGCGCTGTGCACCATCGCGGAAAAGTGATGTTCTTCCGCGATGGCAGCGCACAGAATACACTAGAAGGCGGCTGTCATCGCGTTTATTTTGGGAACAAATGCGCTGATGAACAAAACTTTGGAAAAATGGGTTTTTAAGCCAGTTCAGGGATCAAGCACTTAGTGATTGTGAATTCTGGGCACAGCAGGGTGACTGACAGGAAGGCAGTGATAAATTACTGTGTAACAGATGCCCCCTAAAGCATGAAGACCGAGAGAGTGGGAGGGGTGAAATGCTTTACAACACACGCCGAACTGGAACACCACCAGGAAGTACCGAAAATCTCTGACAATCAAGTACATGCAGTCTAGGCATGGGCGCAGCCATCCAAAAGACATGCGAAAATGGTCTATGGTATGGACGCAGCCACCCAGCTAAAGAGACCAGAATGATGATAAGGTATGGTCGCAGCCATCCATGAAGACTCAGGTATGGGCGCAGCCATCCATTAATGAGTCATGTAATGATTATCCACAAAATCGTAACCTGGACCATAGTGAGCAAGGCTCCAGGGTCTTGCGCTCCATCTCGACCCGAATAGAGTACAAGTCCAAGCATGTGAATACATGGGTTGAAGTCGAACATGCCTGAACATCGTCTGATTACCAGTCAATGATGAAAACTGTTAACAGACGCGAGAGGTACCACCAATAATGACAATGGCCCTCAAGGTACTATAGGTACAATCCGTGGCGTGTGAATCAATGAGTTGGTGTCGAACACCCACGGAATCATTCGATCGAAGGTCAATGATGTGAACCTCGCGTCGAACACGAAGAACCTGCCATTAGGGCATGCAGGCTCTAAGGCACCTGAAGGGAGTCTCTAAGTCACTTTCCCGGATAATGAGCTGAAGTCGACAGGAAGTGACTTTGATCGAAGGTGGGCCATAATGTTTCCCACATCATCGACGCGAGACAGAGAAAAAATGATTTGTGTGAGATATAAGGGAAGGTTGTACTAATGCAGAGGTCAACTTCTCTTGAACATATTGGCGGCACGATGGTGGATTTGGCAGTATTTGACATCAAATGAGCAGAGGTCATGGTGACAGGGCAATGAGCAGATGAGAGGTCAAAACAGGGTAACCCAAACCCACGGAGGCTAGTGAAAACGAGATGAGATGACCCCACCCAGACACGAAACAGCGGAGTGCCATGTTCAAGAGCGACGTACTGCCGAGACGACTGTAATCATAGTTCCATTTTCCCCACCTTTGCAGGCAGGTGCCCCGATTATTTTTGGATGACAAGCTTGACGGGGATAACATATGCTTGATGTGTGTCATGTTGACAATATCCGATGTCATTGAGTGTTTAACGAGCCTGACAAAGGGGAAACTCGGCTTCTTTTCTTATTTCGAGAGTCTGAAAAGAATGCGGAAAAGGAGACTCCAGGGGGGTCCTTTTTCGTACAGTTGTGTCTCTCGAGCCCGAAAAAGTATAAAACAATGCTCGAAAGAACCGCCCGACCATTACGATCGAGGAGTACTTTTCGTAAATAGTAACTTCGACCCGAAAAAGTAAAAAAAGCAGTCGGAAGTACGTCGTTTTGGAGCCAATAACGAGTGCGAAACGACAAACACCCGGCAATCTTTTTAGTTTAAACGGTCAAAAAAAGAGCTTTAAAAGTGACCGCCTCTCGTTCCGTTAACGAGTCGAGAGGGGGACTCGGCAATCTTTTCATCTTTAAACGGTCAGCAAAGAGCTGAAAGCAGACCTCCATTTTTATTCTCTTTAACGAGTCAAAAAGGGAAAAATACTCGACAATCTTTTCATATTTTATGAGTCAGAAAAGAGCTTAAAGGTGACTCATCCTAGAGGAATGAGTGGTATAAAGAGTAGCAACTGGTTCCGGCAATGGTGGAACTGTTCAAAACATGTAATGGTTAAGAGGCTGGCTAATAAAACCACTCATTGCTGCGGTTCCTCAGGAAAGGATAAACAACCAAGTGAGAGCATATGATCGGCCAAAGAGATGGTAGCAATGGAATGAAACAACCAAGGCTCATCTAGCAGAATTTAGCGGATAAAAATGGCAATCACGAGATGTAAATCGGGTATGGGTTCATTTTTACACAAGCTTGAACCATGGAGAACTTTGCTCGGATTCTGTTTCATGTTTACACAAGCTTGAAACGAAAAACTATGCTTGTTATAAGTTTGCATGCCCCCAGCATAATGACGCAAAACGAGGTACATGCCCCCCAAGCTTCATTGCATTCAACACAGTGGATGGAATGAAGGTTCACTCTCGAGATCTATGAAAGACTCGACTGGGATTTTACGAGATCTTAATCAAAGACTCAATTGGAAAAAGGGGGTTGTTTCATTTTTTAATGAGGTTGACACAGTAAAAGAACTATCCTCGTAACCCTTGTTTCATTTTTTAACGAGCTTGACACAAGATCAGGAACTACGCTCCACTCCTTGTTTCGTTTTTTAACGAGGTCGACACAAGATCAGAACTATCCTCGGGACAGACCCAATTTCATTTTTTAAGGAGCTTGACATCGGAAAGTGAACTATGCTCCGTAACCCTTGTTTCATTTTTTAAGGAGCTTGACACAAGATCAGGAACTATGCTCCGACCAGACCCAGTTTCATTTTTTAAGGAGCTTGACACCGGAAAAGAACTATGCTCCACCAGACTTCATCATAATGAACGGGAAGTGGAGGCCCCCAAGAGAGTGGCTCCGGAGTGAAAACCGACATCTTGGAAATCAGGACCTAATGCCCCCAGGACACTATGCACGATGGTGTCATCACTGGGTACGGGCACTGGGTAGGTGGCCACGTAGTTGATTTGCGGCGAGGCAGATGCAACTTGTGGATGAAAGCCAGGAGGGAAGGACGAGTGCGCCGGAGGGGCTTGTGGACGAACGAACGATAATTGATCGAACGTCACGATTCTTCCATCGTGTGGAAAACAAACCACACGGAAAAGTGAAGAAACAAGGGCTCCCATGGCATACACATAATCACGACCAAGGAGAAGACTGAAGTCTAAAGAACCTTGGGTAACTGAGATGTCTATATAGACAGTCTTGCCTCCCAAAGTAATAGGAAACTGTGGAAGGATCCCTAATGGTTGACGCGTTCCTCCATCAAACGCGGTGAGATGCGGTGCGACAGGTACAAGCGATGGGGAACCCAAAGCTCGCCAAGTAGTAACGGGCATGAGACTAACCGATGCTCCTTCGTCTAACACAGTGCCGGGCAGTGCCTTATTGCAAGCAAAGGCGGTGACCCAGAAAGGCACGTGGGATGGAAGGGGAGGGGTAGTCAAACGACTCCAATCAAAGGAAACGACCGAACTACTTGGTGGGGGAACCATATGGTTGCCCCCCTGCTCGGAAGGAACCGACTGTGAATCCTCGGGAGAGGTTGGGGTGGGAACACCATTGTCAGGCTCCGGAGGATTCGCCGAGACGAGAAGAACATGAGAATTTTGCTCTTCCGAAATAGAGTGCTCGAGAGGGGGGGAACTCGAATCAACACTCTTTCCGACCAACGGCGGGTCTGGAACAGGCTGGGGACAGCCAGGTTCGGGAAGAGGAGCCTGGACAAAAGGGGAATATGAAGCGATCTCTTTGTCAACAGGGGCGCGATCTACAGCTGTGGAAGGACGTTGATAACTAGCGAGAAATGGATTCGGAGGAGCAGCAAGACTTTCCAACACAGCAGAGGCTTTATCCATGAGTGGACAAAGGTGAAGGGGATGATTGCCTTCACAAAGTCGACAGGGGATTCGAAACTTCCCTTTCTCCTTACCATTCCCAACTGATGAGGTAGCATCGCCATGATCATCAGTGGATGATGGAGGGCGGGCCGGATCGTGAGACCAAACTTCTAATACCCTGGGAATGCCAGGACAATCACGAAGCAGATGGTCCTCCTTGCATAATCGACAAGGAAACTTAACCTTCCGCGGAGGAGTAAAAGGTGACCCGACTTCATGTGTACTGGAGTGGATAGCTGGACTTGAGAGGGGGACTGTGTGTGTAGGCTCTCCCTGAGGGGACTTCTTCTTCTTAGCCACCTGGTTACTCACATCGAGAATTTCACCAGGCGAAGTACAAGAGGACGACGTAGAAGTAGGCGTCGAGGGGGAGAGATCCACCTTTGGATCAACATGATGTTGTTCAGGTGGAGGGACTGATGGACTAACAGCCGATACGGTAGAGACCAAAGAGGTTGAAAACAACCACACAGGCAACCCGACAGTTAACCCTGGTAGGGACAACGTCGCCATATACGGAGCACCAACACTCCCAAGAGGAGGGAATTGTCCTGGGTTCCCATCAGAGGGGGAACCTGGGTTAGTGAATCCTGGAAAAGTTGCCATAGCAAACGAAAACGAAACCTACTCAAGCTAACGCACACAAGATCTAACCAGGTGATGTTATCGTGGCCGAATAAACTTTTAAGACACAGGAACCAAACTTGACCTTTTCATGTTTCAAGAGTCGAGAAAAGGACGAAAAGATGACTCCAGTCTCCTTCGAATGTTTAATGAGCACGAAGTGACAAGACGCTCACAGGCACCTTTTCATTTAGGGAGTCCGAAAAGGATCAAAAGCGACTGCTCTGGAACTCTAGGTAGAGGGTGTGCCAAACTTTTCGCAAAACCACAGAATACTTTTTAGGGTACGGGTGGTCAATCTTCGTGAATGCTGTGTTCACTGCATTGCGAATCGTAGGGCGGCCGACTCGGCTTCCTATGGATAAAGGATAAAAGCCTAGTGGGGTCTCCCTATATACTCGACGGTACGTGGGAGCGCAGTCCGTATTAGACCACTATCGAGTCACAGAAGGAGGAATCACCCAACCTAATGTGAAACAACAGTGACTATGTTTTAAGACGCCGGAACACGTCTCTAACCTAGACCTCTAAATATTTGCGTTTAGTTCCAATGCGTTTTTAGATTCATTTGGTTCATTTTACAGTTGATCTTGAGATTAAGTTTCGATTTCAAGCTCTATCGTATGTTCGCTCACAATTACTTAGATGCAATCTATATGCAAAAGAATTTCGTTCCGTTCGATGAATTCTAGCTACAAGAGAGCAAAGAATTTTTTTAAGCCAAACCAAACGAACACAAACAAACAAGTAGCTAAATGCAACTAAAGCGAGGAAAGGAAACTTTTTCTTTTGAAAATGCAAGTCAACGAAATGTTCTTTTCCTTTTCGAATTTTTAAGGCAAGCTACTAATTTGATTTCTTTTTAGTGACATGAAGCACCTAAAGGAATTTGGAGGAACCTGAACACCAAGTAAAACTACTTAATGAGAGCACACAAAGTTCCCAAAACACTCAACCAAGGTTTCGAAATCAAAGGAAAACAAAGCAATGCACGAGCTACGTGATCTAAGCTCTGCAAAACAAGCAAGGATCGCAAGCAAGGAGGAAGCGAAAAAGACCACTTGGAAGCACAATCCAAAACACTTTAACAATCACTGAACAAATGCAAAAACAAGTCTAGAACGAGCTGGTCAATCAAGCAAACAGAGATCTTCACGGGAGGCTTGACACACACACGGCCACTAGATGTCCTAGGGTTCAGAGTGCGAAATCAATAGAGAAAAGCAAACACCCGACGGACCAGAGTCACAACCAGTCAATTAGAGACTCAACACAATCCAGCAATTGCAAAAGTAAGGATGGAAACACGAACCAAGCAGTGAAAGCAAAAGAAGGGAAGGTATTTGCAAACTCAAAACTGAGCAAAACGAAACCCTATGAAGCTAAGCTCCGTAATCAAACAGTTCAAAGTCCAGACAGTGAAAAACAAGTCATCAGACAGGTGGAGAGAAGAAGGGAAAGTCACAGCAAGAGGTTCAGGAGGCCAATTTGGTCAAAAATGAGTTTTTCAGGCTCAGCGCGGGTAGCCTTCAGCAACTTGGCGCTGACAGGGGGAGGCCTTCAGCAACTTTGCGACGTCAGCGCGGAAGGACAGGGAAAAAGCGCGCTGTCTCAAAAAAACGAGGTCAGCGCGGATATAAAGCACACAGACGCGATGACCGAAATCACAAAGAAGAGTGGGCGCGATGTCAGCGCGGAAGAACACGAATAAAGCGCGCTGCCCTTGAAAACGAGGTCAGCGTGGCTGTTAGACGTACAGGCGCGATGAAAAGAAAACCAAAGAACAGGGTCGCGATGTCAGCGCGACTGTTCCGAAATAAAACGCGCTGAGAGCAAAAAACAAGGAAAGCCAGAATAAAAACTTCCCAAACCAAAAGCAGGAGCTTTTCAATAATAAAAATGCGTTCCAGAAACACCCAGAAAGTTCATAAGCAACATAGACAATCCCAAAAACTCGAAAAGAGGTCAATCAAAACCAAGACAAAAGTGGACTCAAGAGACAATAAGGCTCATCCCCAGCGGAGTCGCCAAATTGTTGGAGAGGTAAATCCCCTCTACGGATAGAGGCGATCCCTACTAGCCCAGTGGGGGTCTAGCAACAATCACACAATGCTGCCACGCATGTTCCTAGTTACAATTAAACAAGAAGTAAAGAGCACCTACTTGGATTCCTGCGCTGTCGTTTGTCGAAGAGATGTTGCCTTCGTTCCTTCGCTTCGGCTGGTCACAATCCTCCGCGATCCCTGCGAACGGACACCTGCACACACGAAAAGAGAGCAAACGCGAGCGTGAAATCTAGTAAAGTAACCATATGTCAGTCAGAAAAGACATAATTCACATTTACCCATTGCGTAGACAAACGAGAATGGAACAATAATAGCAGTCATCTATTATTAATCAGAATAGAGAAGAGTACAACCAAATGTTCTGACGTCGATAACCTTCTCAAGAGGGATCAGTCAGCATGTATCTCAAGCATTCACCTTTGAGGATGGTTCTCCCAAGACAAATAACTCTCTCTCTCTCACACAAATGTCACAAACAACCTTCCCTAAGCAATCAATCACTTCCTCACCTAGCACACCAAACCTATAGCAGCAAGCTGAGCACTACATGCTCTATACAATCCAAGCTATTCCAAGCTAAGTCTAACTATCCAAAAACTAGCTGCTCATGGTAATGGTGAGAGTTTATATAGGAGAAGGAGCCTCCTAAAAGGGTGGAAGGATGAGCTTATCTTCAAGGGAAGTTGTTGCAAAGGGTCGAACAGACATGCCATAAAAGGGAGTCGACATTCACAGAGCTAACAACCAAGCCTGGAGTGATCTGGAAGGCTGGTTGTTTGAACAAATTCGCCCAAACTGGATCAGCGCAGATTATAAGGAGACTGCCGCGCTGTCAGCGCGTCTCAATAACTGAGACAGTCATGTCAGCGCGGAAGAACACGGGAAAGTCGCGCTGTGCACCATCGCGGAAAAGTGATGTTCTTCCGCGATGGCAGCGCACATAATACACTAGAAGGCGGCTGTCATCGCGGTTATTTTGGGAACAAACGCGCTGATGAACAAAACTTTGGAAAAATGGGTTTTTAAGCCAGTTTAGGGATCAAGCACTTGGTGATTGTGAATTCTGGGCACAGCAGGGTGACTGACAGGAAGGCAGTGATAAATTACTGTGTAACAGACACCTTGCAGGATGACTGTGCCACTTGGCCAATCTCGCCCAGCGCAGGTAGCCTTCATTAATCTTGACTTCCAGCGCAGGTACAAGGAGGGACAGTTGCATTCCAGCGCAGAAGCTCAGTGGAGCAGCTGACATGATCCAAAATAAGCCTGTTTTGAAGTGTTTTCAGGTGGAGAACTGATTGGAAGTGCTGTTGTTTGATGACCTTGTTCTTTTAGGGGTAAGAACAACATGTTTAGGGACTGAGGATCCCCGTAATTATTGACATTTCATGCTCCATGTCGCGAGGCACAAAAATGTCTATAACACTAAATAGCTTAAACGAGGGACTCCACCAATTGTCAGCAGGGTCTATAGCTGCTGCATAAAATATGACCTTAACCGAACCATGTATCCTAGCTCTTTGGTGAATAGAGAAATAGTCTGACCATGTCCAGTCAGTATTTTGAATGCATCCAAAATAAACAAGATCTGGTTCTCTAGACAATGCATAATAAACACACCATGGCCTAATCCTATATGGTAACTCTTTTGTATATGACCATCTAGACTTTTCAGAGTCAAACCATTTTTGCAAAATGATTTGTCTCAGGCATAATGGTAAGGATAGGAACTGTTTTGAAAGACATTCTAGACAAAACTCATAATGACAGTTACTACAGACTGTGACATACGTGACTCTGCTAGACTTGACATGATTGGACTGGCTTGTAGAAGCTTCATGCTGGTGAAGAGGTCTGAACATCTTGATCTCTTTGATTTCTTGAGCACCTTCTCTGGTAAGCATGTCAGCAAGATAATTTTCTGCACCAAACATGTAAACAATATTAAAATCAAAACCCTCAAGCCATAGTGCCCACCTCAGAACTTTGGTGCGGCCTTGTTCTAACAATCTTTTGTTTGCCAACATCTATTTCATATGCTTTAAGTCTGTTCTGACAATAAATTTAACACTTTTCAAGAACAAGTGAAATATCTTTATTCCTCTCTTTACTGCAAGTATTTCCTTATGAGATGAAGGATACTTTTTCTCTATGTCATCAAAAGATCCCGAGGAATAGGCACAAACCAGTTCTTTTCTTCCATGCTTTTGTAACAAAACTGCAGCCCAAGTGTGATCAAAAGCATCTGTCTGAAGTATAAAAGGAAGATTAGTATCAGGAAGCTTAAGTTTTGGCAAATCATTAAGCTTACTCTTAATACTAATTACTGCTGCTGTCATCTCATCTATCCAACTGACAACTTTCTTCTTTAGTCTGTTCAGCAGTATCTTTGTGTCTTTTGATTGCTTAGCATAAAAATTCCTTATGTAATTCAGACATCCAAGAAATCTCTACAGTGTTTTCACATCAGTAATAATATCAGGAAATTTCAATAGATGGGTTAGCACATGTGGCTGAAGTTCTACATGTCCTTTTTCTATGTGTAAACCCAAGTAGTTGATCTTGACTTTCCAAATTTGAAAATTTTCTTCTGTATCTGAAAGTACCAAGCCATGCTTATATACAAGTTGGTAGAACTGTTCTAAATGGACCTTGTGCATATTTACATCTCTACTAAATACAAGCAAATCATCAATATATATAATAATGTACTCTACCCCACCAAAAATGTCTTCCATTCTTTTTTGGAATTCAGATGGAGCATTTTTCAGACCAAAGGGCATCACAGTCCATTGATATTGGCCATGAGGAACAGTGAAAGTTGTTTTATATCTGTCAGCAGGAATAATACCAATCTGCCAAAATCCACTTTTAAGATCAAACTTGCTAAACACATTAGCATTAGCAATCTTAGCAAGTAACAATTCCTTGTTAGGCAGAGGATATCGAATAGGAAGAAGAGCATCATTCAATGCTTTATAATTAATCACAAGTCTTTTCTTACCTCTTTTCTGCTCACTGTGCTTATTGACATAAAAAGTAGGGCAAGCCCAAGGGCTCTTACAAGGTTCAATAAGCTTCTGTTCTAACAGCTGTTCAATTTTTGCTTTGCACAATTCTTGCTCTTTCAGACTCATATGATTTGCACTAGCTTTTTGTGGCCTAGGAACATATCCTTCTTTGTAAGGTAGTGCAACAAAATATTTTTCCTGTACCCAAAAGGAATATGGCCTACTGGAAGTACAATCTGCACGAAGCCTATTAGAAATCTGTTGCAAAGTTTTGGGACCATGTAACTCTGCATTTTTGACAATCTTATTAATCTTGGTCAGATCTTGTAGACTATACTAGAGAGGATCCTCATCTTCAAGCTGCACATTGATTTTGTAGTCACTGGAAGCAGGGACTGTGATAGGACCAACAGTGGTGGAGAATATAGCATAATCTTGACAAAAAGTGACTCGCAAATATCTCTTCAGAAAATCTTGTCCTAACAAATTGTTAGCACTAGTATCAAAACTATACAAAGTGACAAAAACCTGTACATCATTCAAGAAAATGGGAAATTCAGGAGCTATGTGACCTATTTCCATTAAATCACCAGTGATAGCCCTGAATTGGAGCTTAGTAGGCTGCCAATAATAATGTGGAATGGCTTTGTATTTGCAGCAGCTACTCATAGCACCAGAATCTATTTGAGCATCCAAAGTATAAGGTTTAATGCTAGGGACTCTAATTCTTATTGGAATAACCACTCTATCTCCAATGCCCATAACATTAAACAGCTCAACATTTTTCTTTGGGGATATCTCTTCAATAACTGGAACATTTTTCATCAGTAAACTTGTTAATTTAGAATTACAATCATCATAATCGGAAATAATTAATTGAAGCTTGTACGACAATTGTATCATTTCTGACCTTGTATGATGAATTGAAGATTCCAAATCTGTGATCTTTTTCTTGATAGCATCAATTTGATTCATACCTGGAGATACGGAAATCTGCAAAGGTCTGAACATTGAATCGAACTCTCTTTTGATGAATTCATCCTCATCTCTTTCTTCTTCTGAAAATCTTTCTTTCTTTTTAGACGGCAGTTGTTTCTCAAGATTCTCAAGTTTTTCAGTCAATCTTCTTCTTGCTGTAAACTAGACTGGATCTAATTGTGCAAGATCAACTTTGACTACTGCAATCTTTGCTTGTATATCTCCTGAACATTTTAATCTGAACATTTTAATATCAGGAATGAATGTTTCATCAGAATCAGATGATTCTGAATCAATTGTTAATTTCCTGATTTCAGGAATTTCATTATCTGAAGATTCTGAAGAAGAACTTGAAACTTCAAAATATTCTCCCTCAGAGTGAGATATGAGATCCCAATCTTGCGGATCGTGGATTGTCGAAAAGATATTCATTACCTTCATCTGCTTCCTATCTTTTCTTTCTCTGCAAGTGTTAGCATAATGACCTTCTTTACCAAAAATAAAACACACAACTTTTTTAGAAGGTTTTGATCTTTTACTAAATACTACCATTCTTCCTTTAAATGATCTGTTGGATGGAAAGTACTTTTTCTTCTTAGGAAAGTATTTATCATTCTTGCAAGAGCAGGACTTGTCAAACTTTTTATTTTTAGAAACCTTTCTTTCGCTTTTCTTATGACAACCAAAATTATAGGTTTCTTTGAAATTATTGCAAAGCTTTGTGGTAAAGTGCATCTGTTTGGAAAAATTCTTCTTAGCTTTGCTTTCTGCACATTCTTTCTACAAAAGTGTGACAATCATTTGGTGAATAGCTGCAAATGATTGTCCTTCCAAATTCACTTTATGATCTGCTATGTACTGATTAATGAGATCAGGAATATTACTAGGCATAGACTGAATGTAGTACCTCAAATAGGCAACATTATGTGGATCACTAGCCTAATACAGAAGTTTCTGCATAACACAAAAATACTCTTGCAAATAACCAATGTTGCATAATTTATGGGAGAGAAATAGCTATGAATGATGGGCTGAGTCTTCAGGGACTAATCCAAAAAATTCATGTTTTAAAGCTTCAAACAGTGCTCTTAATGGATCAGTACTATGTTCAACTATTTGATCTTTCTCTTCTTCTGCAAGCCTTTCCCACCATTGCTTTAGTATGCCAGTAAAAGGCCATACAATTTGAGTGACTATATCAGACCATGGTGCTTTGGTTTCCGCTTTTCTCTGTAGTGCCCGAGCATGGACATTATGCAATACAACAATCACTTCATTATAATCAAGGCAATCAATATTTACTAATAATGAATTTCCATAGCCTCTGGAAGTAGGATTGTCTAATCTTACAGATGTAGATTGTAGATTTTCAGTATATCTACTGAACGGGCTTGATGTTGATGCTTCATGTGCAGAGGTATCTCCAACACCTCTTTTTCCTTTGTTAGAATAGAAAAAGGAATCACTTCTATCTCTTTTAGAGCTTGGTTCACCTTGTGATTGTTCACCAGTTACTCCTGACATGGCCATTATTGTAGGAGCAGATGATTGGCCATTTTGTTTCATTAAAGAACTAAGGCTGACATAGTTCTTTGGCAATCTTAGACTTTCAACAGAAGGAAGATCAGCTAGTCTATTCTTCATCAACTCTGTTTTTCTCTAGCTAGATTGATTCCTTTCTGGATTTTCTCAAGTCTGACTTTATCTATATTCTCTACCTCCTTAAAAAAAATATGCTTCGATTCACCAGAATTCGAGGAGAATTTCAACTTTGAACTTGAAACATCTACTTCTCTATAATGAGGTGGAGAATCAGGAGTGGGGAGTGCATCTTTAAGATGTTCCAAAGACTTGGAGATGATACCCATATTTGACTGAATATTATTTAACTTCTGTGTGTGTGCATCTTGGGTTCCCAATGTCTCAATATAACCAGTATGCATCTTTTTGCTGTGTTCTTTAATTTCTAAAACATCCCGGGCTATATCATCAATATTCTGAAGCATACAAACTATTTGGTAGTTTGTATAATTATGCAGCTTTTCATTTTCATTTTGATCTGGATCAGAAGTTGCTCTCATAGATAACCATTGGAAATCTGCTTTCTTTGTTCCATTGCTAAATGTCCTTCTAGAATTTCCAGATTCTAAATATCTTTCTGGTATTTTTGCAGTGACTTCTGACTGAGCTCTAGGAAGTGAGAAACTTTTAATATCAGGTATAAAGACTTGAGAGCTAGGGGAACCATCAATCTGGAATGTAGAAGATGAAGATGGAACGCAGAACTGACAATCATCAGGTTTATGGGAGGTAGACTTTGTATGATCCTCTCTTGGAGCAGAATGTCTTGATGATAAACTTCTGGGAACAGAGGGTATATGTGGATTCCTACCACCCAAAATTGTAGATCTAGGGAAGGATGACATAGATCTAGTAAGTGAAGGAGTGGTAAATTTAAGACCAGAGGATCCGTTAGGATGTTGGATGAGAGACAATTGCTAAGGAACTTTAGATGTTTGCAGTTGAGGATATTTCTGTGAAAGTGGAATATAAGTACTATTCCATTCATCTGGAAGAGTACATATGGGTGTATGGGTGTATGGTGTAGTTCATATGTATAAGCATTGAAGTTGCAAATTGGTTGGGTTGAAGGGATCTCAAACGAATAGTGAGAACTTATATAATGCTTGGTTGTATGTGAGAGCACCTGTGTATTAAGTGTGTAAAAATAAAATGCACTAATCGTATAAGTGAAAAAGTGTCCAGTTATGTTTACTGTGATATAATATGTAGGTAAGGTGCCAAAGCACTAAACCTTTGAAAATGTTTGACCAAAGGGAGCTCTGAAATATAAAGGATTATAAAGGGAATTGCGCTTGCAGAGATAAGTCTAGTAGTTACACAACATAGGTGGCATATAGTGCTCAAATAAAGGAGTTGTTGATGCCTCGAAAATCGCTGCAACAACATTGGGGGATAACCACCCAGTCCGGACCTTAGTACAACTCCTTTTCCGTTTGGAATGGTGGCTCCGACTGGGGATAATGGGACCAGTTTCCCAGCAATGAATAAACGGGATGAATGGATAATTGATTGACTAATCTAATGATAGGCGAATAGCTAAATCTATCAGCAAAATAAAAGAGCTATTACTTATCCCGGGAACTATTGTACTTTGAAGTGTAGCACTTGATGATCTGTGTCTATGGACAAGCATATAGATGACTCCATCAGACATGGACATTAATTCATTCAAGGATTACTTTGCTTAAATAGTTAAGCAAAGCGATTAAAGCAATATTACTACACTTGTCATTTATATCATCGACACATATATGATTAAAAGAAAAGCACACCATAAACATCCAATAGTGGAAGGAATACAGAACAACTGTTAAAGCACATACATATATTCGATAATAGAAAAGACAATCAAGTAACAATTCATATGAAAAGAATGAATTCAGACATAGATAAAAGTACCATATGAGCTGCTAGACACTCCCAATATAAATCACTACTTGAGATTCTTCCTTCAACGCAGAAACACTTTCAAACAAAGACAATACTGCACAATTGCATCAAAGCTTCCTTGTCAATTTTAGAATAACTGGTCCAGTTTCATAAAAGAATATGGCTGAAGCACAATAGTGCAACTTCAGTCTTTAAGTCAAGTACAAAACTTTATGACCCTTTCCAAAACAATGAAAGGGTCTATAAATACTTAATTAATCTATCTATCTACGAAACTGAAATCCTACTTAATTGGTATCAATTGATTTTGATCCTATTTTCTTCAGCAATCTGGCAGTCGGCGGCATGAATCATCAAGTAGGCTGTTTGCCTTTAAATCTGAGCTGACTTATCGCAAGCATTGGCTCCACTTCGGGTGGTCTGTTGAGACGAGAGCTGAGCTGGGCGGCATAGGTGGCATCCTGAATATCGGGGATAATATACCTGATTGCATCCGTAAGGCACTTGAGGGCGGCTCTCTGTGTGTGTGGTTTTACCAAGAAGAACCAATAGGTGTCCCAGGTTAAACTGTTAATCCCAGAAATTAATCTCCCCTTTTCCTCTAGATCTGGATAACATGATTGCTCCAATGTTTTCATCGTTGTCAATTTTCCTGGTGTGCATTGGGAAATCATGTTTGATAAGTAGAGAGTGTTATTGACTAATTCAACTAAACTGCTTGAAGTTGATTTGCATCTTGAAACTGCCCTCTCTGCTTTCATTAACTGGGACTACCATTCTGTAAAGAGTATATCTTTATGTGACTCTAAGATTCTTGGTAAATTCGTCGCTTTTCCTTGATCAGTATCTTGCCAGTCGAGAAATGCAGGTATCGTTTCTTCAGCTTGATCCAATTCAGTCCTAGCCTTGTCTACTTTATTACTTATGGATGCCGTTAATTCGCATAGTGGCTCTGCCTGGCGATTTGTTGACATAGAAGCTTAATTTGGGCTATCAATGCAGTATTTATCTGTAGTGCTTCTACTATGAATTCAGCTACTTGTGGAACGCCCTTTGTTTTCTCGAGCTGTGCTGATAGTTGAGCAATTTGCTCATCTTTTGTTTTCACCACTTTCTCATTTGCTGCCTTCAATTGTGCCAAGGCCTCTGATAATTCCTTCTGCTTCTGGATTGCGCTGTGGTCAATCCTTAGTTTCTCTGCCTGCAATTGTTGAGTTAGTTGATTGTTTACCTACTGTTGTGTCAACAATTGCTGTTCTACCTACTCCGCTTTCTGCTTTACTTCAGTCAGCTGTGCCTGTAATAAGAAAATTTCCTGATCTTTTGTTTTCAGTAAAAGACTCACCTCTGATGCCTTATCGATTGTTGCTGCCGAATAGGCTCCAGCATATTGTGACAGTTTTGTCAGGTCATCAGAGGGGTCAAATTCCTCCTTCCAAACTACATTGCCCGTGACCGTCTGTTCTGGGAAAAGGGAAGGTTGATCAGTCCTTCTTCTTTTACTACAACTTTATGCCTTGGGCTGTAGAAGACATCCAAGGGAGGAATCTCTTCTACCTGTAAAATAATTTGATCGGAGGGGTCCTTTGGTATTATCTCTACCTATTTTGAAATGGGTGGGCCGCTGGTTCCACTTAGAACCTGTGGTGAAGTGGTTTCATGTGTGTCTGCTGCCTTTGAAGTTTAAGTATCCTTTGAACATTCTAGACCACTGATAATGGAATCAAATAGCTGCCATTCCTGGAGCAATTTTGGGTCAATATGATTATCCACGTTTACTTCAGTGGTGGTCTGTTTCTGTTCTTTCATCTGGGTCTCCTCCTGCACTTTCTCCTGCTCTTTAGTCTGAGTTTCCTCCTGTGGCTTTTCTGGTTCTATTATTGTAACCGGAGGCTCCTTTGACTGTTGTTGTTCAGGCTCGCTTGTCGATGTTGTTGGGGTTGTTGCTAATAGATCTAGAGGCAGAGTTTGCAACCTCTGTTCTCTAAGTCTGTTAAATTCAACCAACCCTTCATCTTGATATTTCATTCTGGCAAATGCCTTAACCTGCATTATTGACTCAGTGGAGGAGAACAGGTCATCAAACATATCTTCTTTATGATCAAATTTTGACAATTTGGCTTGCTCTAGTGCATTATAGGCAACTTTGCTTGGATCAAATTGCCTATTAGGGAGAGTTGCTAGAGTTAATGATTTAATCTTTGTAGCTTCTTTTTCTGCATGTTTGAGATCATGCAAGGTATAGACACCGCATCTCAAAGGAAAAGAGGGCCAGCCATGCTTCTTATTTTTCTTGAGAGTCTGTGTAACACTCTCAGCAATGATCTGGTAAGCGATTTCCCTTGCCAGCAGTTTATCAGGTATGTATAAAGGGAGGACATGAGGTTCGGCTTGGCTACCGAAAACTCTTATATAAGTGAACTTCTCCTCCCCGAACCATCTCCCTACTGCTGTTAAATCAATCCAAGCTTGGTAGGAAATCTTGGGAACAGGTTTATCAAAAATATAATAATAAATAGGCAACATAAAGCCATTGTAGACTTGGTACAAATGGTGCTTATAAGAGGATTTCCATAATTTCTGATGGTATATGTGAATAGGCATGGGGTCTTGTGGCGTCCACCTCCAGCCGAGCACGGGAAATTCAAAATTAAAACACAAGGTATCTAAAATATAGGCACTGTAATAGAATGGGGGAATTAGGCTTTCAGTAATGCGGGTCTTATTCCTAAACTCAAGAACAACTATGGCTAGTTTATCTGAGAGAATAGTGGCCTAATCCATTATTATACTGTTGCATGCCACTTCCATTAAGGGAACCATTTCTATTGTGAAATTAGAAGAGTCGTGCAATCCCCACAATCTACACATCATTATTCCAGTGTAGCAATAAGGAGAAGCCAAGGAATCAACCGAGTACTTACTGGAAGATTCATGTTTGTGCTTTGCCGGATTTTGTCTCCAATCCCGGATGGGTTCGGATGCAACTTCGTTCTCCTTTCAGAATTTCTCTAGGAACACCTTATTGTATTTCTTCTCTGGCTCAGGTAAATGATACATTTGCCTTAAATCATCAGCCTTGAATGACCCGAAAATTCTCCCGTCTCTGGTGCTGAAGGTTCTATCCATGATTGGGATTTCCTCAATTGCCCACCGCACTACATTTGTATATGGGAGAATTTTTTCCCTAGCTGCTATCCGATGAAGGAAGGAGTCAGCTAAGTCCTTTAGAGTACCATTAGATTTCCGAGTTGAATCTGTAGTAGCTTGTACTGTTGTCACTTCAGGTTCTTCGGCTTCAATCAAGTTGTAGGTACTTTGCCAAGTAGTTTTGCCGAGACCAGAACATGTAGTATCCGAAATCAATCCTTTCTTTTTGTTTGAGGGATCAGCGACAGCTTGTCCTGTGGCTGGCGCAACGGAAGCGACTGTGGTTTTCTTAGATTTCTTCCCCATTTTGCTTGAGTTTTCTTCTTTGGATGAATTCTGCACAGAAGTGAAAATAAACGTAACACAGAGAATTGGCAATGAAAACTCCAATATGGTGAGATATATTGATCAATGCGTGATGAGAGAAAACTTTTACAATGGCCGTGGATACAATCCATAGAAAGATTTTAAGACTTACAATTACATTAAATGGCCGTTTAAAACCTGCCAATCCTTAAATGCCCATTATACCATTAATCGGCCGAATGATTCGTTTAAGCGTGTTATAGATGTTTTGGCGATTGAGCACAGGTGAATCATTGTTCGACAGATCAAGCTTTTAATATGAATTGATTGTAATATCCCTTCATTTTAACGGCTTTTTTGAAATCTGCGCTTTATCGCAATCGGCCATCGGGGAAAGCTTAACCTCTTATATTGACGCCTTTTGAAACCCCGATCGCCAATAGCGATATCGCATCGCATCGGGAGTATTGACATTATACGAGACATGGATAGTATATCGCTGATTGCTGATAGCGATATCGCATCGCATCGGGGTGAATGGCCTGGGGGCGCTTTAAGAATGTGCATGGAACATTGTCGATATCCGATAGCGATATCGCATCGGCGGAAACCAATGTGCCATTTACTTATGTTCCTTATGTCATTGCGATATGCGATTGCTTTATCGCAACGATAAAAGATTGATTTATTTGCATAAATATGATCTAAATGGGTTTTTCAAAAGGTTTTTTTATAATGTTTTCATTTGATTTTCGGACGTTTTTAAATAATACAATATTGGTACCAATCAAAATCTAAAGGGACCCATTTCTTATGATAGTTTTGTGAATAAAAATGATATGAAATGGGGGGTTGTTGTAGAGCACAACAATTGGCGATTCGCTGGAAGAAACAGTTATCTCTGAAAAGTATAGAAATACTTAAACTTTTTCAAAATAGAGTTCTAATCAAAGGGGAAAATTCTAATATAACTAGGTATATATGCATTCCGAGTAAAATGAAACTATTTTTGCTAATTTCCTCTCTTGTTAAGAAAATAGATACATTCTAAGTTTTAAATAGGCCTCTATTGGTTTATAATGATAAAACAGAAAACCTTTCCAAATCAGCTTTTATAGTGAACTCGTCTGTTATAGGTAGAGCCTCTGCTGCCAGCAAACGTTCATAGTTTCGACAGGGATACCTTTTAACCATGTTGTTGTCCATTGTCCCGTCCAATTAAGAGTGTGATTAACATAATGAATTCAAAACATGTTTTCATATTTTGTATTTCTTTTCCTTTTTCTGTTATTGATAAGATAAAAAGCCATTGTCCTGGTTTGGTAGCCAGCTATTGACAATGCCATTCACTGGTAGTAATCTAAACGAACAAGCTAGCTCGTGATGAGACCCCTTGTCTTATAATTCTAAGCCATTACCCTGTTATGGTATGCAATATTGGTAATGCCGGTTAAACTATTTTCCTGTGATCATGGTAAGCAGGCTTGTAATAAGACCTCTTATCTTTTATATCAATTTTTTTAGAATTACACTCTTAGTAATCATAAACTTTGGTGAATAGGATGGACAATTTTCTCCTTAAGAGTAGATGGATGACAGGGTAAGAGTTGAAGATGCTGAAGTTGGATTAGCTTCTATCTTGATATTGATAACCTTTTGTGACCAATTTGAAAACAGAAAATGATTTACAATACTTCTAAACTTTGAGAGGAGTTCACAAAACTTGAAGTGTGGTTTCAGAATACAATGATACCTAGTTTCCTAGAAATTATCCCTTTTGGTTAAGACTTCTATTATTTTAAAAACAAATATCATACTACTTCTGTGGATCAAGTTTTCAAACACAACAAAGGTCAATGGAAGATACCTTACAACTTTATTTTCTAAAGATCCTACAAACTACAAAACTCTATTAAACTAAAAAGGAGAAGGGGTTACCTCCTCAATTAAAGAATTTCTTCAAGATAAGGCCATTAACAGGGAGAGAATCTCTCAAACTTGATAAATCTTGCAATATGAAGGTCGAATGGCCTATCTTCTCACAGATCTTAAATGGTCCAAGCCACATCTTCTAGAACTTGGGTGTGTTTTCCCTTGTCCTCATGGGCTTTGTCCCATTTCAGAACTAAATCACCGACTTGAAATTGTTTTGAACCGGATGAGACTGAATCAAAAGCTGCCTTGATGATTTGCTGATGTTTGGCATGAATAACCCTGCCTTTTTCTCTTTCCTCTTCTAGTTTTAGAATTTGATCATGTCTAAGCTGAATAGAAGAAGAAGGACTTTCCTCAATGAACTGAACTAGGGCTAGAGAAGGAAGAACAAGATTTGTGTGCAGTACTGCTTCTTTTCCATACACAAGGTTGAACGGAGAAGATCCTATAGAAGCTTTCTGTGTTATCCTATCAGCCCATAATGCAAAAATTAAGGATTTGTGCCAGTTTTTATGATTCTGTTCGATAGTTCGCTTAATGATTTTGATAAGATTTTTATTGGTAGACTCTGCTAAACCATTACCCTCGGGATAGTAATTAGCAGAATATTTCAATTTCAATCCTCTTTGAATAGCGAAATCAAACATAACATTGCCTGAGAAGTAAGATGCATTATAAAAAACAAGAGCATTTGGTACACCAAACCTGGTAATGATGAATTGATCTATGAATTCAATGATTGCTTCAGAATTTGCTGTCTTCAAAGGAATTGCCTCAACCCACTTAGTAAAATAATCGGTAGCAGTAAGGATATACTTATGCTGTTTGGAAGAAGGTGGATTAATTTCCCCAATGATGTCCAATCCCCATTGCTCAAATGGTTGTTCAATGTTGACTGGTTGCAGAGGTAAAACTGGT
This sequence comes from Pinus tabuliformis, assembly GCA_031772625.1. Lineage (NCBI taxonomy): Eukaryota > Viridiplantae > Streptophyta > Pinopsida > Pinales > Pinaceae > Pinus > Pinus tabuliformis. Next base: position 493,863,458 of record CM062806.1, on the reverse strand, counting down.
TTTCGTTGTCTTCCACTAGAAGTTTGACAATTGCGGCATTTCCTTACATACTCGTGGGCATCTCTAAACAGAGTGGGCCAATAGTATCCAACATGAATAATTTTGTGAGTTGTTGTGTCAGCTCCAAAATGTCCTCCTGCTGGTCCATCATGTAACTCCTGCAAAACCTTTTGTGCTTCGGGTTTCTCAAGGCATCTTAATAAGATTGAATCATAATTCTACCTAAAAAGCACATCATAATCGTAAAATTTTTCGCTTTTAACCTAATGGCCCTTTTGTTTTTGTAAGACAGGTTAGGAGGTGCATAACCATTTTTTAAATAAAAGATTAAGTCTGCATATTGAGACTCAGAATCAGTAACACTTATCTGGTTAACTTCTTCAGTTTGATCTGTATCACTTGATTCTGGAATGTTGGATGCTCCTGCCAATAACCTGCAAAAACCTTGGCCCCTAACAATCTTTGCTGGCTTAATTTCTAAGTCATATTCTTGAAGTGCTGTGACCCAGTTTGCCCTTTTTTCACCCAGTTCTCTTTGGATTAATAGTTGCCTAACTGCAGGGAAAGGAACTATAACTTTTGTGTGGGTTTTCAAAAGGAAGGGTCTATAATGTTTGACCGCTTTAAATACAACAAAGGCTTTTTTTTCTACTTCGGAGTAATTCAATTCAACACACTGAAGATTTGAACTAAAAAATGAAATGGGTGCTTCCAAATTGTGATAGTTGAGCTGCGTGAGTACTGCTGCATAAGACGAGGTGGATGCGATAGTGTATAATGTAAAATGATTAGAAAAATTGGGAGTATTTAAGGCTGGGGCATTGATTATTGATTGCTTGATTAAATCAAACGCTTCTTTTTCTGTTGATCCCCACTTAAAGACTGAATTTTTCTTGATCATAGTTTGAAGTGGCAAAATAATTTGAGAAAAATCTGGAACAAATCTTTTAACAAAATTGATTTGGCCTAAAAATGACTGCATGGATTTCTTATTATGTGGGAAAGGGATTTCAGAGATTTCTTTGATCCGATCAGGATCAATATAAATGCCATCTTTAGACACAATAAAGCCCAAGAGCTTTCCTTGGTCAAGAGCAAAGAAAGATTTTTTAGGGTTAAGAGAAATACCATATCTTTTGCAGCGTTGAAATATTTGATTTAGATCATGCAAATGATTGGACCTCTCTTTAGAGAATACAGTAATATCATCTAGATAGACGACTACTGTTATATTAATCAACCATTTAAAAGCTATATCCATCGCTCTTTGGAATGTCGCTCCTGCATTAATAAGTCCGAAAGGCATTTTATGATATGCATATGTTCCCCATTTTGTTCTGAATGTGGTTTTAAGCTGGTCATCAGGATGGACCAAAACTTGGTTATATCCTGAGAAACCGTCTAGAAAGGACATTAATTCAGAGCCTGCTACTGATTGGAGTATTTGCTCCATGGTAGGTAATGGGAAATTGTCTTTTAAGCTCGCTTTGTTCAAATTTCTGAAATCAATACAAATCCGAATGTCGCCATTTTTCTTTCTGACTGGCACCATATTGGAGACCCAGTTTGAGTGTCGGACTGGAAAAATAATCTTGGCTTTCAAGAGTTTGTTAAGTTCAGTTTTTATTTGACGCTCTAAGCTTGGATGTATTTTTCTTAACTTCTACTGAATTGGTTTCTAATCGGGAAGCACTGGAATGGTATGTTGGATAATGGATGTATCATATGTATTCAAATCATCATATTTCCAAGCAAAAACCTGTTTATTTTTCCTTAACAGTTTAATGAATCCCTCTTTCTCTTCCAAGGAAAGTCATAATCCTAAATTAATGTTTTGAGGAGTTTTCTCAGTGTTAAGACTTATCAACTCAAACCTTAGGGTAGAACTTTGGAGCTTTGTATTAGTCACAGGTTTAAACCTGTCTTTAATATCATAAAGATCTTCCAGCTTTACCACAGGCTTAGGGATTGAATTTTCCTGAGGTGTTTCTCTCATTCGAAAGTCATGCTCATTTTCCTCAATAATTTGATTATCATAGGACTTTTCAGAAGTTAAGAATTGTAAAATATCCTCATCATGGTTGAATACTCTCCAATTAGTGACATTGTCAGGAATTGATGGCCTAAAAAGCAATTCTATTGAAAATCTATTTGGGCTGTAGTCTTCAGAAGGTAGGAGCTTGGAATCTACATTGGCTAGCAGGTCGGCTGCCAAGTTTTGAGACCTAGGGATGGAGGAAATATTGAATGCCGAAAAGTGTGAGGTGAGTTCTTGTACTAGCGACTGATAATGTTTAAGATGATTTGAAAGACAATGAATTGTATTTCTCACCTGTTTGATAATAATTTCAGAATCGCCGAATACTTTTAAATATTGCACTTTAAGGCTGATTGCTTTATACAGTCCTTGGACTAAGGCTTCATACTTGGCTGTATTGTTAGTGCATTCAAATTCTAGCCTACAGGACAGCATTGTTTTTTCTCCTTGTGGGTTAACCAAAATACATCCTGCTCCTGAGCCCTCACTAGATTTGGACCCATCGAAATATAACGACCAAAATAAAGAAGTATTAACAATTTTATTTACAGTTTTCTCAGTATCATTGAAACATCTAGACCTATCTGTTTGTGAAAAATTCTCAATCTGAGATGTAAAATGGTTCACTGAGAAAGGGGATGGCTGGGCAGTAAATTTGCCAAAGAATGACTCAGATAAATAATTCTCCAAAATGTTGTTATTAAATGCTACAGGTTGGTTTTCTTGCTCAAATTCAGTAACTGTATGGGTCATATGTTTTTCTCGATCAATCCTTATTTGATTTGGCTTACCCTTATAGGGAAGCCACATATGTGACGAATCAGTAGAAATATACCCATGTAGTTTTTCAGACCAATCCCTACTTAAGATTAAACCGTAAAATTCAGGTATATCGGCTATTAGGATATCAATCCTTTGTACTACTTTGGGATCAGCAGATAACCTGATAGTTACGAAATTAATCTCTCCCACAACCTGTACTTTGGTCCTGTCCAACTGTACAATATGAATAGCAGACTTCTGGGGTTCAATGTTCAGTTTGGAACAAACCGAAGCTGGCATTATGTCAGAAGATGCCCATGAGTCAATCAAACAGTTGTGCAGGTTTCTGTTGTAGATCTCATAGGTTAGAAGGAAAGGTGGAGTATGAGAGTTTGATCTATCTTCAATCAGAACCGCATCGATAGCTTCAACCATGCCAGGAGGAGGTTGCCCTAAACCATTAGAAATTTTAGCACTGGGAAGAGGTGAAGAAGGAACATCATTCAATTCTTTGAGAAGCAATTTCTGCTGATGTTTTAATTTACTAAGTTCAAACATAGTAATGTTTGCTTTAGTTTTCTTCACGTCATCAACAATATTGTAATCCATTGAATTGGATACCACTAACGTTTTAGATGTTGAAGGAGTATTAGAAGTTGAAGGTTGGTCTTGGGGAACTGCTGCAGGTGATTTATTTGTAGGTATTTTTTCCTTTGTTGTAGCAGCACCTGCACTCCTTTTCTTTGGCGTTGCCTGAACAGATTTGGAAGTACTTTTACTCCTAGTAGTGACCGGGAACGCTTCTTCTTCATTATCGGTATCAGAGTTGGGGAGTATAAAAGCCCACATTCCATGACATTCAACAACTTCTTCTTCAACATTAGTTGGTGAGGTTGTTTCCTCTTCCTCTTCTTCTTGCTCTGAATCTGCATTAGATATGACATTCGGTGGCTTTGATTCGGTTTTCTTATAAGTCCTAAAGGGTCTTTTGGTTGAGGTTTCGGCTACCTGTTTTTTTATTTCAACCATTTCATTTGACAAAGTTTTTAGGACTTTTTGCAAACCTTCCATGTCAAATGGGTCTTTTGGGGTTTTCTTCCTTGAGTCATCTTTAAAAGAGACTTTTTTGGCTTTTCTGTCTTCCATAGCAACTTTATTTTCTAGAGCATTAATACATTTCTCCACAGCAAGTGCTTCTTTCATGTTTTCGGCTAAGGTAGATTTCCCATCCCTATCTACAAAAATGGCTATATTGGCAGGTAGGGCGGTTATATACCATTCGCTTCGAATTTGTTCACTTGGTTTGGAGGCCGTCGGAATTTTATTCAGGAGTTTATTGAATCGAGCATTAAATTCCTTAATTGGTTCCCTATGCTCTATCCTAAGATTGGAGAGATTGTTTATTAGCGTATCCAAAGACCAATCATCTCCATATTTGGTAAGAAACTACTCTTGGAAAGTGTTCCAACTAGTAATGGAACCAGAGGGTAAAGAAAAATACCAGGATCCTGCTGATCCTTGCAAGGTGTAAGGGAAAAGTCTAACAACAACATCTTGTTCTGTTACTCCTTTCAAGTTGACTGCCAACATGAAATTATTAATATGTTCCTCAGCCTGGGTCCCATCATCTGGGTTAAACTTGGGTAGCCATTTTTCAGGTGCATCTGGTAATGCATGAAATGGTGCAGGCATGTTGACTGCACCAGGCCTGGTCCATGGATCTGCCATTGTAATAGCAATAGTGGTTGATACTACTGTTGGAATTCCAAATGTCTGGGAAGGAAATAATGTTGAGGAGTGACCAGGTTGGGATGTTAAAGCTCCTGATCCTTGATGAACAACAATATGTAATGGGGGAGTGGATGGTTGACTTTGCAGAGGGGAAGATGAAATGGAGGATGTGAATGAAAGCTCTTCACTGTCAGATCCTTTAGTATATTTCTTCGCCTTTTTCCTTTTGGGTAAAGGGAACTCAGTGGGTTCAATACCGAGCTTTTCGCTCTGAAGTCTGGTGAGAGGGTGAGGTAAATTGAACTACGAAGTCGCACTGCTTTGTGATGCCTCAGATTTCTGTGGTGAAATCGAGAAGCTCTGAAGTTTGTGGATAAGGGACTGAACTTCAGGGGATTCAAGACTTAATTGTTCTGGAGTATGATGGATTTGAGCAGTGGGAGTTGATTCCTCTTCTTCTTGTTTGGATACAGGAGAACCAACATGCAATTGAGAAGTACGAGGGGATATGGAGGGAGAATTACTCTTAGAATGGCTTGCAGATTTGGGTTTGCTTTCCATTCACAGTTGGGCCCTCCTTCTAGCGCCAAAAATGTTGATGCCTCAAAAATCGCTGCAACAACATTGGGGGATAACCACCCGGTCCGGACCTTAGTACAACTCCTTTTCCGTTTGGAATGGTGGCTCCGACTGGGGATAATGGGACCAGTTTCCCAACAATGAATAAACGGGATGAATGGATAATTGATTGACTAATCTAATGATGGGCGAATAACTAAATCTATCAGCAAAATAAAAGAGCTATTACTTATCCCGAGAACTATTGTACTTTGAAGTGTAGCGCTTGATGATCTGTGTCTATGGACAGGCATATAGATGACTCCATCTAACAGACATGGACATTAATTCATTCAAGGATTACTTTGCTTAAATAGTTAAGCAAAGCGATTAAAGCAATATTACTACACTTGTCATTTATATCATCGACACATATATGATTAAAAGAAAAGCACACCATAAACATCCAATAGTGGAAGGAATACAGAACTGCTGTTAAAGCACATACATATATTCGATAATAGCAAAGATAATCAAATAACAATTCATATGAAAAGAATGAATTCAGACATAGATAAAAGTACCATATGAGCTGCTAGACACTCCCAATATCAATCGCTACTTGAGATTCTTCCTTCAACGCAGAAACACTTTCAAACAAAGACAATAGTGCACAATTGCATAAAAGCTTCCTTGTCAAATTTAGAATAACTGGTCCAGTTTCATAAAAGAATATGGCTGAAGCACAATAGTGCAACTTCAGTCTTTAAGTCAAGTACAAAACTTTACGACCCTTTCCAAAACAATGAAAGGGTCTATAAATACTTAATTAATCTAACTATCTACGAAACTGAAATCCTACTTAATTGGTATCAATTGATTTTGATCCTATTTTCTTCAGCAATCTGGCAGTCGGCGGCATGAATCATCAAGTAGGCTGTTTGCCTTTAAATCTGAGCTGACTTATCGCAAGCATCGGCTCCACTTCGGGTGGTCTGTTGAGGCGAGAGCTGAGCTGGGCGGCATAGGTGGCATCTTGAATATCGGGGATAATATACCCGATTGCATCCGTAAGGCACTTGAGGGCGGCTCTCTGTGTGTGTGGTTTTACCAAGAAGAACCAATAGGTGTCCCAGGTTAAACTGTTAATCCCAGAAATTAATCTCCCCTTTTCCTCTAGATCTGGATAACATGATTGCTCCAATGTTTTCATCGTTGTCAATTTTCCTGGTGTGCATTGGGAAATCATGTTTGATAAGTAGAGAGTGTTATTGACTAATTCAACTAAATTGCTTGAAGTTGATTTGCATCTTGAAACTGCCCTCTCTGCTTTCATTAACTGGGACTGCCATTCTGTAAAGAGTATATCTTTATGTGACTCTAAGATTCTTGGTAAATTCGCCGCTTGTCCTTGATCAGTATCTTGCCAGTCGAGAAATGCAGCTATCGTTTCTTCAGCTTGATCCAATTCAGTCCTAGCCTTGTCTACTTTATTACTTATGGATGTCGTTAATTCGCATAGTGGCTCTGCCTGGGCGATTTGTTGACATAGAAGCTTAATTTGGGCTATCAATGCAGTATTTATCTGTAGTGCTTCTACTCTGAATTCAGCTACTTGTGGAACGCCCTTTGTTTTCTCGAGCTGTGCTGATAGTTGAGCAATTTGCTCATCTTTTGTTTTCACCATTTGCTCATTCGCTGCCTTCAATTGTGCCAAGGCCTCTGATAATTCTTTCTGCTTCTGGATTGCGCTGTGGTCAATCCTTTGTTTTTCTGCCTGCAATTGTTGAGTTAGTTGATTGTTTAATTGTTGTTGTGTCAACAATTGTTGTTCTGCCTGCTCCGCTTTCTGCTTTGCTTCAGTCAGCTGTGCCTGTAATAAGAAAATTTCTTGATCTTTTGTTTTCAGTAAAAGACTCACCTCTGATGCCTTATCTATTGTTGCTGCCGAATAGGCTCCAGCATATTGTGACAGTTTTGTCAGGTCATCAGAGGGGTCAAATTCCTCCTTCCAAACCACATTGCCCGTGACCGTCTGTTCTGGGAAAAGGGAAGGTTGATCAGTCCTTCTTCTTTTCCTTTGTCGTTTTACTACAGCTTTATGCCTTGGGCTGTAGAAGACATCCAAGGGAGGAATCTCTTCTACCTGCAAAATGATTTGATCGGAGGGGTCCTTTGGTATTATCTCTACCTCTTTTGAAATGGGTGGGCCGCTGGTTCCACTTAGAACCTGTGGTGAAGTGGTTTCCTGTGTGTCTGCTGCCTTTGAAGTTTCAGTGTCCTTTGAACATTCCAGACCACTGATAATGGAATCAAATTGCTGCCATTCCTGGAGCAATTTTGGGTCAATATGAGTATCCACGTTTACTTCAGTGGTGGTCTGTTTCTGTTCTTTCATCTGGGTCTCCTCCTGCACTTTCTCCTGCTCTTTAGTCTGAGTTTCCTCCTGTGGCTTTTCTGGTTCTATTATTGTAACCGGAGGCTCCTTTGACTGTTGCCGTTCAGGCTCGCTTGTCGATGTTGTTGGGGTTGTTGCTAATAGATCTAGAGGCAGAGTTTGCAACCTCTGTTCTCTAAGTCTGTTAAATTCAACCAACCCTTCATCTTGATATTTCATTCTGGCAAATGCCTTAACCTGCATTATTGACTCAGCGGAGGAGAACAGGTCATCAAACATATCTTCTTTATGATCAAATTTTGACAATTTGGCCTGCTCTAGTGCATTATAGGCAACTTTGCTTGGATCAAATTGCCTATTAGGGAGAGTTGCTAGAGTTAATGATTTAATCTTTGTAGCTTCTTTTTCTGCATGTTTGAGATCATGCAAGGTATAGACACCGCATCTCAAAGGAAAAGAGGGCCAGCCCTGCTTCTTATTTTTCTTGAGAGTCTGTGTAACACTCTCAGCAATGATCTGGTAAGCGATTTCCCTTGCCAGCAGTTTATCAGGTATGTATAAAGGGAGGACATGAGGTTCGGCTTGGCTACCGAAAACTCTTATATAAGTGAACTTCTCCTCCCCGAACCATCTCCCTACTGCTGTTAAATCAATCCCAGCTTGGTAGGAAATCTTGGGAATAGGTTTATCAAAAATAGAATAATAAATAGGCAACATAAAGCCATTGCAGACTTGGTACAAATGGTGCTTATAAGAGGATTTCCATAATTTTTGATGGTATATGTGAATAGGCATGGGGTCATGTGGCGTCCACCTCCAGCCGAGCACGGGAAATTCAGAATTAAAACACAAGGTATCTAAAATATAGGCACTGTAATAGAATGGGGGAATTAGCCTTTCAGTGATGTGGGTCTTATTCCTAAACTCAAGAACAGTTGTGGCTAGTTTATCTGAGAGAATAGTGGCCCAATCCATTATTATACTGTTGCATGCCGCTTCCATTAAGGGAACCATTTCTATAGTGAAATTAGAAGAGTCGTGCAATCCCCACAATCTACACATCATTATTCCAGCGTAGCAATAAGGAGAAGCCAGGGAATCAACCGAGTACTTACCGGAAGATTCATGTTTGTGCTTTGCCGGATTTTGTCTCCAATCCCGGATGGGTTCGGATTCAACTTCGTTCTCCTTTCGGAATTTCTCCAGGAACGCCTTATTGTATTTCTTCTCTGGCTCAGGCAAATGATACATTTGCCTTAAATCATCAGCCTTGAATGACCCGAAAATTCTCCCGTCTCTGGTGCTGAAGGTTCTATCCATGATTGGGATTTCCTCAATTGCCCACCGCACTACATCTGTATATGGGAGAATTTGTTCCCTAGCTGCTATCCGATGAAGGAAGGAGTCAGCTAAGTCCTTTAGAGTACCATCAGATTTCCGAGTTGAATCTGCAGTAGCTTGTACTGTTGTCACTTCAGGTTCTTCGGCTTCAATCAAGTTGTAGGTACTTTGCCAAGTAGTTTTTCCGAGACCAGAACATGTAGTATCCAAAATCAATCCTTTCTTTTTGTTTGAGGGATCAGCGACAGCTTGTCCTGTGGCTGGCGCAACGGAAGCGACTGTGGTTTTCTTAGATTTCTTCCCCATTTTGCTTGAGTTTTCTTCTTTGGATGAATTCTGCACAGAAGTGAAAATAAACGTAACACAGAGAATTGGCAATGAAAACTCCAATATGGTGAGATATATTGATCAATGCGTGATGAGAGAAAACTTTTACAATGGCCGTGGATACAATCCATAGGAAGATTTTAGGACTTACAATTACATTAAATGGCCGTTTAAAACCTGCCAATCCTTAAATGCCCATTATACCATTAATCGGCCGAATGATTCATTTAAGCGTGTTATAGATGTTTTGGCGGTTGAGCGCAGGTGAATCATTGTTCGACAGATCAAGCTTTTAATATGAATTGATCGTAATATCCCTTCATTTTAACGACTTTTTTGAAATCTGCGCTTTATCGCAATCGGCCATCGGGGAAAGCTTAACCTCTTATATTGACACCTTTTGAAACCCCGATCGCCGATAGCGATATCGCATCGCATCAGGAGTATTGACATTATATGAGACATGGATAGTATATCGCCGATTGCCGATAGCGATATCGCATCGCATCGGGGTGAATGGCCTGGGGGCGCTTTAAGAATGTGCATGGAACATTGCCGATAGCCGATAGCGATATCGCATCGGCGGAAACCAATGTGCCATTTACTTATGTTCCTTATGTCATTGCGATATGCGATCTTGCGATCGCTTTATCGCAATGATAAAAGATTGATTTATTTGCATAAATATGATCAAAATGGGTTTTTCAAAAGGTTTTTTATAATGTTTTCATTTGATTTTCGGACCTTTTTAAATAATACAATATTGATACCAATCAAAATCTAAAGGGACCCATTTCATATGATAGTTTTGTGAATAAAAATGATATGAAATGGGGGGTTGTTGTAGAGCACAACAATTGGCGATTCGCTGGAAGAAACAGTTATCTCTGAAAAGTATAGAAATACTTAAACTTTTTCAAAATAGAGTTCTAATCAAAGGGGAAAATTCTAATATAACTAGGTATATATGCATTCCGAGTAAAATGAAACTATTTTTGCTAATTTCCTCTCTTTTTAAGAAAATAGATACATTCTAAGTTTTAAATAGGCCTCTATTGGTTTATAATGATAAAACAGAAAACCTTTCCAAATCAGCTTTTATAGTGAACTCGTCTGTCATAGGTAGAGCCTCTGCTGCCAGCAAACGTTCATAGTTTCGACAGGGATACCTTTTAACCATGTTATTGTCCATTGTCCCATCCAATTAAGAGTGTGATTAACAGAATGAATTCAAAACATGTTTTCATATTTTGTATTTCTTTTCCTTTTTTCTGTTATTGATAAGATAAAAAGCCATTGTCCTGGTTTGGTAGCCAGCTATTGACAATGCCATTCACTGGTAGTAATCTAACCGAACAAGCTGGCTCGTGATGAGACCCCTTGTCTTATAATTCTAAGCCATTACCCTGTTATGGTATGCAGTATTGGTAATGTCGGTTAAACTATTTCCCTATGATCATGGTAAGCAGGCTTGTAATAAGACCTCTTATCTTTTATATCAATTTTTTTAGAATTACACTCTGAGTAATCATAAACTTTGGTGAATGGGATGGACAATTTTCTCCTTAAGAGTAGATGGATGACAGGGTAAGAGTTGAAGATGCTGAAGTTGGATTAGCTTCTATCTTGATATTGATAACCTTTTGTGACCAATTTGAAAACAGAAAATGATTTACAATACTTCTAAACTTTGAGAGGAGTTCACAAAACTTGAAGTGTGGTTTCAGAATACAATGATACCTAGTTTCCTAGAAATTATCCCTTTTGGTTAAGACTTCTATTATTTTAAAAGCAAATATCATACTACTTCTGTGGATCAAGTTTTCAAACACAACAAAGGTCAATGGAAGATACCTTACAACTTTATTTTCTAAAGATCCTACAAACTACAAAACTCTATTAAACTAAAAAGGAGAAGGGGTTACCTCCTCAATTAAAGAATTTCTTCAAGATAAGGCCATTAACAGGGAGAGAATCTCTCAAACCTGATAAATCTTGCAATATGAAGGTCGAATGGCCTATCTTCTCACAGATCTGAAATGGTCCAAGCCACATCTTCTGGAACTTGGTGTGTTTTCCCTTGTCCTCATGGGCTTTGTCCCATTTCAGAACTAAATCACCGACTTGAAATTGTTTTGAACCAGATGAGACTGAATCAAAAGCTGCCTTGATGATTTGCTGATGTTTGGCATGAATAACCCTGGCTTTTTCTCTTTCCTCTTCTAGTTTTAGAATTTGATCATGTCTAAGCTGAATAGAAGAAGAAGGACTTTCCTCAATGAACTGAACTAGGGCTAGAGAAGGAAGAACAAGATTTGTGGGTAGTACTGCTTCTTTTCCATACACAAGGTTGAACGGAGAAGATCCTATAGAAGCTTTCTGTGTTATCCTATCAGCCCATAATGCAAACATTAAGGATTTGTGCCAGTTTTTATGATTCTGTTCGATAGTTCGCTTAATGATTTTGATCAGATTTTTATTGGTAGACTCTGCTAAACCATTACCCTGGGGATAGTAATTAGCAGAATATTTCAATTTAAATCCTCTTTTAATAGCGAAATCAAACATAGCATTGCCTGAGAAGTAAGATGCATTATAAAAAACAAGAGCATTTGGGACACCAAACCTGGTAATGATGAATTGATCTATGAATTCAATGATTGCTTCAGAATTTGCTGTCTTCAAAGGAATTGCCTCAACCCACTTAGTAAAATAATCGATAGCAGTAAGGATATACTTATGCTGTTTGGAAGAAGGTGGAGTAATTTCCCCAATGATGTCCAATCCCCATTGCTCAAATGGTTGTTCAATGTTGACTGGTTGCAGAGGGAAAGCTGGTTTTCGTTGTCTTCCACTAGAAGTTTGACAATTGCGGCATTTCCTTACATACTCGTGGGCATCTCTAAACAGAGTGGGCCAATAGTATCCAGCATGAATAATTTTGTGAGCTGTTGTGTCAGCTCCAAAATGTCCTCCTGCTGGTCCATCATGTAACTCCTGCAAAACCTTTTGTGCTTCAGGTTTCTCAAGGCATCTTAATAAGATTGAATCATAATTCTGCCTAAAAAGCACATCATCAATAATCGTAAATTTTTTCGCTTTTAACCTAATGGCCCTTTTGTTTTTGTAAGACAGGTTAGGAGGTGCATAACCATTTTTTAAATAAAAGATTAAATCTGCATATTGAGACTCAGAATCAGTAACACTTATCTGGTTAACTTCTTCAGTTTGATCTGTATCACTTGATTCTGGAATGTTGGATGCTCCTGCCAATAACCTGCAAAAACCTTGGCCCCTAACAATCTTTGCTGGCTTAATTTCTAAGTCATATTCTTGAAGCGTTGTGACCCAGTTTGCCCTTTTTTCACCCAGTTCTCTTTGGATTAATAGTTGCCTAACTGCAGGGAAAGGAACTATAACTTTTGTGTGGGTTTTCAAAAGGAAGGGTCTATAATGTTTGACCGCTTTAAATACAACAAAGGCTTGTTTTTCTACTTCGGAGTAATTCAATTCAGCACCCTGAAGATTTGAACTAAAAAATGAAATGGGTGCTTCCAAATTGTGATCGTTGAGCTGCGTGAGTACTGCTGCATAAGACGAGGTGGATGCGATAGTGTATAATGTAAAATGATTAGAAAAATTGGGAGTATTTAAGGCTGGGGCATTGATTATTGATTGCTTGATTAAATCAAACGCTTCTTTTTCTGTTGATCCCCACTTAAAGACTGAATTTTTCTTGATCATAGTTTGAAGTGGCAAAATAATTTGAGAAAAATCTGGAACAAATCTTTTAACAAAATTGATTTGGCCTAAAAATGACTGCATGGATTTCTTATTATGTGGGAAAGGGATTTCAGAGATTTCTTTGATCCGATCAGGATCAATATAAATGCCATCTTTAGACACAATAAAGCCTAAGAGCTTTCCTTGGTCAAGAGCAAAGAAAGATTTTTTAGGGTTAAGAGAAATACCATATCTTTTGCAGCGTTGAAAGATTTGATTTAGATCATGCAAATGATTGGACCTCTCTTTAGAGAATACAGTAATATCATCTAGATAGACGACTACTGTTCTATTAATCAACCCTTTAAAAGCTATATCCATCGCTCTTTGGAATGTCGCTCCTGCATTAATAAGTCCGAAAGGCATTTTCTGATATGCATATGTTCCCCATTTTGTTCTGAATGTGGTTTTAAGCTGGTCATCAGGATGGACCAAAACTTGGTTATATCCTGAGAAACCGTCTAGAAAGGACATTAATTCAGAGCCTGCTACTGATTGGAGTATTTGCTCCATGGTAGGTAATGGGAAATTGTCTTTTAAGCTCGCTTTGTTCAAATTTCTGAAATCAATACAAATCCGAATGTCGCCATTTTTCTTTCTGACTGGCACCATATTGGAGACCCAGTTTGAGTGTCGGACTGGAAAAATAATCTTGGCTTTCAAGAGTTTGTTAAGTTCAGTTTTTATTTGACTCTCTAAGCTTGGATGTATTTTTCTTAACTTCTGCTGAATTGGTTTCTGATCGGGAAGCACTGGAATGGTATGCTGGATAATGGATGTATCATATGTCTTCAAATCATCATATTTCCAAGCAAAAACCTGTTTATTTTTCCTTAACAGTTTAATGAATGCCTCTTTCTCTTCCAAGGAAAGTCCTAATCCTAAATTAATGTTTTGAGGAGTTTGCTCAGTGCCAAGATTTATCAACTCAAACCTTAGGGTAGAACTTTGGAGCTTTGTATTAGTCACAGGTTTAAACCTGTCTTTAATATCATAAAGATCTTCCAGCTTTACCACAGGCTTAGGGATTGAATTTTCCTGAGGTGTTTCTCTCATTTGAAAGTCATGCTCATTTTCCTCAATAATTTGATTATCATAGGACTTTTCAGAAGTTAAGAATTGTAAAATATCCTCATCATGGTTGAATACTCTCCAATTAGTGACATTGTCAGGAATTGATGGCCTAAAAAGCAATTCTACTGAAAATCTATCTGGGATGTAGTCTTCAGAAGGTAGGAGCTTGGAAGCTACATTGGCTAGCAGGTCGACTGTCGAGTTTTGAGACCTAGGGATGGAGGAAATATTGAATGTCGAAAAGTGTGAGGTGAGTTCTTGTACTAGCGACTGATAATGTTTAAGATGATTTGAAAGACAATGAATTGTATGTCTCACCTGTTTGATAATAATTTCAGAATCGCCGAATACTTTTAAATATTGCACTTTAAGGTCGATTGCTTTATACAGTCCTTGGACTAAGGCTTCATACTCGGCTGTATTGTTAGTGCATTCAAATTCTAGCCTACAGGACAACATTGTTTTTTCTCCTTGTGGGTTAACTAAAATACATCCTGCTCCTGAGCCCTCACTAGATTTGGACCCATCGAAATATAGCGACCAAAATAAAGAAGTATTAACAATTTTATTTACAGTTTTCTTAGTATCATTGAAACATCTAGACCTATCTGTTTGTGAAAATTTCTCAATCTGAGATGTAAAATGGTTCACTGAGAAAGGGGATGGTTGGGCAGTAAAGTTGCCAAAGAATGACTCAGATAAATAATTCCCCAAAATGTTGTTATTAAATGCTACAGGTTGGTTTTCTTGCTCAAATTCGGTAACTGTATGGGTCATATGTTTTTCTCCATCAATCCTTATTTGATTTGGCTTACCCTTATAGGGAAGCCACATATGTGACCAATCAATAGAAATATACCCATGTAGTTTTTCAGACCAATCCCTACTTAAGATTAAACCGTAAAATTCAGGTATATCGGCTATTAGGATATCAATCCTTTGTACTACTCTGGGATCAACAGATAACCTGATAGTTACGGAATTAATCTCTCCCACAACCTGTACTTTGGTCCTGTCCAACTGTACAATATGAATAGCAGACTTCTGGGGTTCAATGTTCAGTTTGGAACAAACTGAAGCTCGCATTATGTTAGAAGATGCCCCTGAGTCAATCAAACAGTTGTGCAGGTTTCTGTTGTAGATCTCATAGGTTAGAAGGAAAGGTGGAGTATGAGAGTTTGATCTATCTCCAATCAAAACTGCATCGGTAGCTTCAACCATACCAGGAGGAGGTTGCCCTGAACCATCAGCAGCTTTAGCACCGGGAAGAGGTGAAGAAGGAACAACATTCAATTCTTTGAGAAGCAATTTCTGCTGATGTTTTAATTTACTAAGTTCAAACATAGTAATGTTTGCTTTAGTTTTCTTCATGTCATCAACAATATTGTAATCCATTGAATCAGATACCACTAACGTTTTAGATGTTGAAGGAGTATTAGAAGTTGAAGGTTGGTCTTGAGGAACTGCGTCAGGTGATTTCTTTGCAGGTATTTTTTCCTTTGTTGTAGCAACACCTGCACTCCTTTTCTTTGACGTTGCCTGAACAGGTTCGGAAGTCCTTTTACTCCTAGTAGTGACTGGGAACACTTCTTCTTCATTATCGGTATCGGAGTTGTGGAGTATAAAATCCCACATTCCATGACATTCAACAACTTCTTCTTCAGCATCATTTGGTGAGGTTGTTTCCTCTTCCTCTTCTTCTTGCTCTGAATCTGCATTAGATATGACCTTCGGTGGCTTTGATTCGGTTTTCTTATAAGTCCTAAAGGGTCCTTTGGTTGAGGTTTCGGCTACCTGTTTTTTTATTTCAACCATTTCATTTGACAAAGTTTTTAGGACTTTTTGCAAATCTTCCATGTCATATGGGTCTTTTGGGTTTTTCTTCCTTGAGTCATCTTTAAAAGAGACTTTTTTGGCTTTTCTGTCTTCCAGAGCAACTTTCTTTTCTAGAGCATTAATACGTTTCTCCACAGCAAGTGCTTCTTTCATGTTTTCGGCTAAGGTAGGTTTCCCAACCCTATCTACAAAAATGGCTATATTGGCAGGTAGGGCGGTTATATACCATTCGCTTCGAATTTGTTCACTTGGTTTGGAGGCCGTCGGGATTTTATTCAGGAGTTTATTGAATCGAGCATTAAATTCCTTAATTGGTTCCCTATGCTCTATCCTAAGATTGGAGAGATCGTTTATTAGCGTAGCCAAAGACCTATCATCTCCATATTTGGTAAGAAACTGCTCTTGGCAAGTGTTCCAACTGGTAATGGAACCAGAGGGTAAAGAAAAATACCAGGATCCTGCTGATCCTTGCAAGGTGTAAAGGAAAAGTCTAACAACAACATCTTGTTTTGTTACTCCTTTCAAGTTGACTACCAACATGAAATTATTAATATGTTCCTCAGCATGGGTCCCATCATCTGGGTTAAACTTGGGTAGCCATTTTTCAAGTGCATCTGGTAATGCATGCAATGGTGCATGCATGTTGACTGCACCAGGCCTGGTCCATGGATCTGCCATTGTAATAGCAGTAGTGGTTGATACTACTGTTGGAATTCCAAATGTCTGGGAAGGAAATAATGTTGAGGAGTGAGCAGGTTGGGATGTTAAAGCTCCTGATCCCTGATGAACAACAATATGTAATGGGGGAGTGGATGGTTGACTTTGCAGAGGGGAAGATGAAATGGAGGATGTGGATGAAAGCTCTTCACTATCAGATCCTTCAGTATATTTCTTCGCCTTTTTCCTTTTGGGTAAAGGGAACTCAGTGGGTTCAATACCGAGCTTTTCGCTCTGAAGTCTGGTGAGAGGGTGAGGTAAATTGAACTACGAAGTCACACTGCTTTGTGATACCTCAGATTTCTGTGGTGAAATCGAGAAGCTCTGAAGTTTGTGGATAAGGGACTGAACTTCAGGGGATTCAAGACTTAATTGTTCTGGAGTATGATGGATTTGAGCAATGGTAGTTGATTCCTCTTCTTCTTGTTTGGATACTGGAGAACCAGCATGCAATTGAGAAGTACGAGGGGATATGGAGGGAGAATTACTCTTAGAATGGCCTGCATATTTGGGTTTGCTTGCCATTCACAGTTGGGCCCTCCTTCTAGCGCCAAAAATGTTGATGCCTCAAAAATCGCTGCAACAACATTGGGGCATAACCACCCGGTCCGGACCTTAGTACAGCGCCTTTTCCGTTTGGAATGGTGGCTCCGACTGGGGATAATGGGACCAGTTTCCCAGCAATGAATAAACGGGATGAATGGATAATTGATTGACTAATCTAATGATAGGCGAATAGCTAAATCTATCAGCAAAATAAAAGAGCTATTACTTATCCCGGGAACTATTGTACTTTGAAGTGTAGCACTTGATGATCTGTGTCTATGGACAGGCATATAGATGACTCCATCTAACAGACATGGACATTAATTCATTCAAGGATTACTTTGCTTAAATAGTTAAGCAAAGCGATTAAAGCAATATTACTACACTTGTCATTTATATCATCGACACATATATGATTAAAAGAAAAGCACACCATAAACATCCAATAGTGGAAGGAATACAGAACAGCTGTTAAAGCACATACATATATTCGATAATAGAAAAGACAATCAAGTAACAATTCATATGAAAAGAATGAATTCAGACATAGATAAAAGTACCATATGAGCTGCTAGACACTCCCAATATAAATCGCTACTTGAGATTCTTCCTTCAACGCAGAAACACTTTCAAACAAAGACAATACTGCACAATTGCATAAAAGCTTCCTTGTCAATTTTAGAATAACTGGTCCAGTTTCATAAAAGAATATGGCTGAAGCACAATAGTGCAACTTCAGTCTTTAAGTCAAGTACAAAACTTTATGACCCTTTCCAAAACAATGAAAGGGTCTATAAATACTTAATTAATCTATCTATCTACGAAACTGAAATCCTACTTAATTGGTATCAATGGATTTTGATCCTATTTTCTTCAGCAATCTGGCAGTCGGCGGTATGAATCATCAAGTAGGCTGTTTGCCTTTAAATCTGAGCTGACTTATCGCAAGCATCGGCTCCACTTCGGGTGGTTTGTTGAGGCGAGAGCTGAGCTGGGCGGCATAGGTGGCATCTTGAATATTGGGGATAATATACCCGATTGCATTCGTAAGGCACTTGAGGGCGGCTCTCTGTGTGTGTGGTTTTACCAAGAAGAACCAATAGGTGTTCCAGGTTAAACTGTTAATCCCAGAAATTAATCTCCCCTTTTCCTCTAGATCTTGATAACATGATTGCTCCAATGTTTTCATCATTGTCAATTTTCCTGGTGTGCATTGGGAAATCATGTTTGATAAGTAGAGAGTGTTATTGACTAATTCAACTAAATTGCTTGAAGTTTATTTGCATCTTGAAACTGCCCTCTCTGCTTTCATTAACTGGGACTGCCATTCTGTAAAGAGTATATCTTTATGTGACTCTAAGATTCTATGTAAATTCACCGCTTGTCCTTGATCAGTATCTTGCCAGTCGAGAAATACGGCTATCGTTTCTTCAGCTTGATCCAATTCAGTCCTAGCCTTGTCTACTTTATTACTTATGGATGCCGTTAATTCGCATAGTGGCTCTGTCTGGGCGATTTGTTGACATAGAAGCTTAATTTGGGCTATCAATGCAGTATTTATCTGTAGTGCTTCTACTTTGAATTCATCTACTTGTGGAACGCCCTTTGTTTTCTCGAGCTGTGCTGATAGTTGAGCAATTTGCTCATCTTTTGTTTTCACCACTTGCTCATTTGCTGCCTTCAATTGTTCCAAGGCCTCTGATAATTATTTCTGCTTCTGGATTGTGATGTGTTCAATCCTTTGTTTCTCTGCCTGCAATTGTTGAGTTAGTTTATTGTTTACCTGCTGTTGTGTCAACAATTGTTGTTCTGCCTGCTCCGCTTTCTGCTTTGCTTCGTCAGCTGTGCCTGTAATAAGAAAATTTCCTGATCTTTTGTTTTCAGTAAAATACTCACCTCTGATGCCTTATAGATTGTTGCTGCCGAATAGGCTCCAGCATATTGTGACAGTTTTGTCAGGTCATCAGAGGGGTCAAATTCCTCCTTCCAAACTACATTGCCCGTGACCGTCTGTTCTGGGAAAAGGGAAGGTTGATCAGTCCTTCTTCTTTTCCTTTGTCGTTTTACTACAACTTTATGCCTTGGGCTGTAGAAGACATCCAAGGGAGGAATCTCTTCTACCTGCAAAATAATTTGATCGGAGGGGTCCTTTGGTATTATCTCTACCTCTTTTGAAATGGGTGGGCCGCTGGTTCCACTTAGAACCTGTGGTGAAGTGGTTTCCTGTGTGTCTGCTACCTTTGAAGTTTCAGTGTCCTTTGAACATTCTAGACCACCGATAATGGAATCAAATTGCTGCCATTCCTGGAGCAATTTTGGGTCAATATGAGTATCCACGTTTACTTCAGTGGTGGTCTGTTTCTGTTCTTTCATCTGGGTCTCCTCCTGCACTTTCTCCTGCTCTTTAGTCTGAGTTTCTTCCTGTGGCTTTTCTAGTTCTATTATTGTAACTGGAGGCTCCTTTGACTGTTGTTGTTCAGGCTCGCTTGTCGATGTTGTTGGGGTTGTTGCTAATAGATCTAGAGGCAGAGTTTGCAACCTCTGTTCTCTAAGTCTGTTATATTCAACCAACCCTTCATCTTGATATTTCATTCTGGCAAATGCCTTGACCTGCATTATTGACTCAGCGGAGGAGAACAGGCCATCAAACATATCTTCTTTATGATCAAATTTTGACAATTTGGCCTGCTCTAGTGCATTATAGGCAACTTTGCTTGGATCAAATTGCCTATTAGGGAGAGTTGCTAGAGTTAATGATTTAATCTTTGTAGCTTCTTTTTCTGCATGTTTGAGATCATGCAAGGTATAGACACCGCATCTCAAAGGAAAAGAGGGCCAGCCCTGCTTCTTATTTTTCTTGAGAGTCTGTGTAACACTCTCAGCAATGATCTGGTAAGCGATTTCCCTTGCCAGCAGTTTATCAGGTATGTATAAAGGGCGGACATGAGGTTCGGCTTGGCTACCGAAAACTCTTATATAAGTGAACTTCTCCTCCCCGAACCATCTCCCTACTGCTGTTAAATCAATCCCAACTTGGTAGGAAATCTTGGGAACAGGTTTATCAAAAATAGAATAATAAATAGGCAACATAAAGCCATTGCAGACTTGGTAAAAATGGTGCTTATAAGAGGATTTCCATAATTTCTGATGGTATATGTGAATATGCATGGGGTCTTGTGGCGTCCACCTCCAGCCGAGCACGGGATATTCAGAATTAAAACACAAGGTATCTAAAATATAGGCACTGTAATAGAATGGGGGAATTAGCCTTTCAGTAATGCGGGTCTTATTCCTAAACTCAAGAACAGTCGTGGCTAGTTTATCTGAGAGCATAGTGGCCCAATCCATTATTATACTGTTGCATGCCGCTTCCATTAAGGGAGCCATTTCTATAGTGAAATTAGAAGAGTCGTGCAATCCCCACAATCTACACATCATTATTCCAGCGTAGCAATAAGGAGAAGCCAAGGAATCAACCGAGTACTTGCCGGAAGATTCATGTTTGTGCTTTGCCGGATTTTGTCTCCAATCCCGGATGGGTTCGGATTCAACTTCGTTCTCCTTTCGGAATTTCTCTAGGAACGCCTTATTGTATTTCTTCTCTGGCTGAGGCAAATGATACATTTGCCTTAAATCATCAGCCTTGACTGACCCGAAAATTCTCCCGTCTCTGGTGTTGAAGGTTCTATCCATGATTGGGATTTCCTCAATTGCCCACAGCACTACATCTGTATATGGGAGAATTTGTTCCCTAGCTGCTATCTGATGAAGGAAGGAGTCAGCTAAGTCCTTTAGAGTATCATCAGATTTCCGAGTTGAATCTGCAGTAGCTTGTACTGTTGTCACTTCAGTTTCTTCGGCTTCAATCAAGTTGTAGGTACTTTGCCAAGTAGTTTTGCCGAGACTGGAACATGTAGTATCCGAAATCAATCCTTTCTTTTTGTTTGAGGGATCAGTGACAGCTTGTCCTGTGGCTGGCGCAATGGAAGCGACTGTGGTTTTCTTAGATTTCTTCCCCATTTTGCTTGAGTTTTCTTCTTTGGATGAATTCTGCACAGAAGTGAAAATGAACGTAACACAGAGAATTGGCAATGAAAACTCCAATATGGTGAGATATATTGATCAATGCGTGATGAGAGGAAACTTTTACAATGGCCGTGGATACAATCCATAGGAAGATTTTAGGACTTACAATTACATTAAATGGCCGTTTAAAACTTGCCAATCCTTAAATGCCCATTATACCATTAATCAGCCGAATGATTCTTTTAAGCGTGTTATAGATGTTTTGGCGGTTGAGCGCAGGTGAATCATTGTTCGACAGATAAAGCTTTTAATATGAATTGATTGTAATATCCCTTCATTTTAACGGCTTTTTTGAAATCTGCGCTTTATCGCAATCGGCCATCGGGGACAGCTTAACCTCTTATATTGACGCCTTTTGAAACCCCGATCGCCGATAGCGATATCGCATCGCATCGGGAGTATTGACATTATATGAGACATGGATAGTATATCGCCGATTGCTGATAGTGATATCGCATCGCATCGGGGTGAATGGCCTGGGAGCGCTTTAAGAATGTGCATGGAACATTGTCGATAGCCGATTCTGATATCGCATCGGCGGAAACCAATGTGCCATTTACTTATGTTCCTTATGTCATTGCGATATGCGATTGCTTTATCACAATGATAAAAGATTGATTTATTTGCATAAATATGATCTAAATGGGTTTTTCAAAAGGTTATTTATAATGTTTTCATTTGATTTTCGGACCTTTTTAAATAATACAATATTGATACCAATCAAAATCTAAAGGG
The DNA here is from genome assembly GCA_031772625.1 of Pinus tabuliformis. NCBI lineage: Eukaryota > Viridiplantae > Streptophyta > Pinopsida > Pinales > Pinaceae > Pinus > Pinus tabuliformis. Next base: position 493,841,526 of record CM062806.1, on the reverse strand, counting down.
ACCCATTTCTTATGATAGTTTTGTGAATAAAAATGATATGAAATGGGGGGTTGTTGTATAGCACAACAGGAGTACCAAGTTTTTAACAGGTTGGACCGAAGGGATCTTGTTTGGTGTGGAACCTGATTATCTTCTTTATTTAGAGGTATCGCCGCATTGTACCCCATTTTTTAATGGGGTGACAACGCTCCCTGTTTTTTCACTGCCAGGGGGGGCGATGATGATTTTTATGAGCCCCCCTAGCGGGGGTTCGGGGGTAGCGCCCCTGAAGGTAAAAATATATGTAAAATTGCCTTGTAAAATATTATAATTTCATAGTCAATCTGGGTCGTTCATTAGACAGACGATTTGACGGTAGAAGTTATGTTTAATTTTGGGTTTTTTTGCTCTAGAAGGAAACCCCTCGCTATATATGAGGGAATTTTATTGCGGCTATATATATGTGTATTCTAAGCAAGAAAGAGAGTGGAGATTGTGTGAGAGCGAAGAGGAAATTACAACAAATTTGTTGTAGGTTGTATCTCTTCATTTTGATGGATAATATAAAGGAAGGACTTGTAGAAATTTTGAATAATATGACACTTATTCATAGAGATTATCCCGATTATACACTATTGCGGAATACATGCATAATACATAACCTCCTCTACATTGATCATCAATTTTGCAGAATTAAGAACAACGAAACATCAATTGCATGCGCACATTAACACAGTATGTAACCCGGGGAAAGCATACAGCTGAAAACCCAATACTATCTTTATATTATATTGATTGAGAACATGTAACAATACATAGTACAATACTCCTCGCAAGTACTCAGTACTATCTCCACCTGTTACACACAAAACTAGCTCAGATCTGAATCAATCACAGGTTCAAATCTCCTCTGCTGCTTGCCTACCTCCATTGCGCAATCCTGCATGAGAAATAGATGAGTATGGCTTATCCAAACTTGTATTTGCTTGGCTGAACCACGCAATCCTCATTGGCATTACTCAATCCATTGCTTGTGCAAATCTCATGCACAACTATAGTCACAACTTATAGCAATCTCAACCTCTAACACTTGTCTCCACTGAACTGTGCATGCACTGAGTTAACTGATGTATTCTTTAGTTGCTTTATGAGTTAATAATTAATGAATTAATTAACAATTAATTCACATCACTCATCACTAGTGTATTTGCAGTTAAACTAAATACAGCTAGTTCAACCAAGTCAAACTGAACACAACTCCATCAACTCCTCAATCAACTCCACCAAACTCAACCACTTGAGTTCTAACTGAATTCCATCATGCAATAGCTCAACTGACCCACAAGAAAAGCGTATTTCCTTCTGACAGCTGCATGTGCCACATCTGTAGCTCAAACTGAAGTGCTCCAAGAGGATAAGATAATGTTTATAGTCCAAATATTATTATGAGCTAATAATATTCGATTGTTCTATTTTTAGCCTGGCAGTCTAAAAATAGAATCCGCCCGTATGTCTAAAAATAGAAGTCCATCTATTTTTACCAACATGACCAATCATCCACAAATAACATCCTGCAACTCATAGACCATGATCCATATGTCTAAAAATAGACTTTGTGCCAAAAATAGCATGCGGGCCCACTTAGTGAAGGCGACTCCTTTCCACTAAGCTCCCTCTCAACAAGATATGGATTATCTGCAACCCCTATCTTGCAACTCTGGAATGTTCTGCATGCAACACATTTGCCTGGTCCACTTGCTCCAACAACACTTGGAAGCTAGGAACATACTCTGATGCTGAAGCTCTACCTGCTGCTGACAAGTGCTCCCTCTCTGACATTTGCGCTACTGCAACATCTCCATGCATCTCGCACCATTGCACACCTCTCTGTGCCACCTAGCACTGTGCAAAACACTTGTGCCTCTCGCATTGTTGCAGCCTGCTAGCTATGCGATGTCCTGGGATTCCCTACACTGTCGCTCTCTCTGCCGCTCCATCCGCATCTGTCTCTACCCAATCAATCAATTTTTGCTACTCCACATCGGGGCTCCCGTAGTAAGGTCCAAGAGGTTGGGTACCCCAAGGATCCTACCCCTCCTCCTTGGGACGATCGATCCACATCACCCCACCTCCTACCTGGATGTATGGCTGCATGTGATCCCTCTGCCCACCTGGCTCGAAGTTTCCCCCTACTGGAGGTCTCTGCATGTTGAGAGGTAATATACGCTCCCTCTCAACCACCAAGTCTCCATCAGTTTCCTCACTACTCAAGGCTTTGCATGCATCTTGAACCTCAAGAGCATACAGGTTCTTGACCCGTGAACCAATTTGCTTCACCTGTCTATTGATGATGTGTCTAAGGAAAACCTTTCCCTTACTGAAGACTACATCATAGCCTCTGTCTTCCAGTATCACAATCGACACCAAGTTTCTCTTCAGTCCTAGTACATACTTGACATCGGTCAAGGTAAGGCGAGCTTCATGCTCCCTCTGAAAAATAACCGTGCCTACACCTGAGACACTATACTTCTCATCATTACCCATCGCTATGAGTATCTGGAGATCTTTCTCCTCCAAGGTACTGAACAAACTTTTGTCACTGGTCATGTGGAAAGAAGCTCCACTGTCAAGAAACCAACCACTTCCCATCATGGATGAAACCATGCATGCAAAAAGTGTGAAATCCAACTCAAACTGTGAAGCAAGTGCCTCACCTTTAGATCCTTCCTTGGATTTCCTCTTTGGGCAATTAGTAGCATAATGGCCCAACTCATGACAACAAAAGCATCTCACTTTCGATTTGTCAACCTTCTTCCCATCATTGGAAGAACTAGATTCAGAAAGAGAAACCTTCTCCTTCCCCTTCTTTGCTTTGGCAGCCAAAGTGCAATTTTCTTCATCAGATGCCTTTGATGAAGATCCGTCCCTGGTATTCTGCCTGATCTCCTCTTGCACAAGATCCGACCAAAGTGTCTCCCATCCTCGCAATTTCTCCCGACCATTGACAGAGTCCTGATAGGAATGCCAACTCTTCGGAAGACCAAGGAGAGCCAAGCTCACCAAGTCCTCATCATCGATAGTCACCCCCACACTTCCCAGCTCATCCCAACATTGAGTGAACTTCGTGAGATAGTTGGGCATACTGTCACCTTTCTCACACTTAATGTTTCTGAGTTTATCCTTGAGTGCCAACTTCCTCTGGTCGCTCTTGCTTTGGAATAAATCTGTCAACGCTTTCCACATCAAGTATGGAGAAGCCTTTCCATGCATGCTAGACACAATGTGATCCTTCACGCCCTCCAACAAAATCCTTCGACACTTTGCAGTCTTCTTTTGCCAAACCTCAACGTGAGCAGCATCGGTAGGCATTGGGACCTCAACCTCTATGAACTCCTTCAGCCCATTGTCATCTAACACCGCCTCCATCCTGTCTTTCCATGCAATATAATTTGAGCTCCCTTCAAGAGCATACTCCAATCGCAATCCGTTGAAAGACATTTCAACTTTGACACCAAGAAAACACTGCTGCAAATTCGAATTCCACCAGCTCAAAACTCAACCTCTTCTGATCTAAAATTTGTGAGAACAAAGTATTTCTCGTACAGAGATTGACTGTATGGGCATTCACTGGATATCTCACCTTCCAAAAGAAGGATGAATCCAGAGGCTACCTGGCCCGATTACAGACTCTGCCTGAAGAAATAAAATGTAATCACTCTCTGAATAATAGATCTGATGATCAACTCTGCTCTGATACCATGTAGAAATTTTGAATAATATGACACTTATTCACAGAGATTATCCCGATTATACACTATTACGGAATACATGCATAATACATAACCTCCTCTACGTTGATCATCAGTTTTGCGGAATTAAAAACAATGAAACATCAATTGCATGCGCACATTAACACAGTATGTAACCTGGGGAAAGCATACAGCTGAAAACCCCACACTATCTTTATATTATATTGATTGAGAACATGTAACAATACATAGTACAATACTCCTCGCAATTACTTAGTACTATCTCCACCTGTTACACACAAAACTAGCTCAGATCTGAATCAATCACAGGTTCAAATCTCCTCTGCTGCTTGCCTGCCTCCACTGTGCAATCCTGCATGAGAAATAGATGAGTATGGCTGATCCAAACTCGTATTTTCTTGGCTGAACCACGCAATCCTCATTGGCATTACTCAATCCATTGATTGTGCAAATCTCATGCACAACTATAGTCACAACTGATAGCAATCTCAACCTCTAACACCTGTCTCCACTGAACTGTCCATGCACTGAGTTAACTGATGTATTCTTTAGTTGCTTTATGAGTTAATAATTAGTGAATTAATTAACAATTAATTCACATCACTCATCACTAGTGTATTTGCAGTTAAACTAAATACAACTAGTTCAACCAAGTCAAACTGAACACAACTCCATCAACTCCTCAATCAACTCCACCAAACTCAACCACTTGAGTTCTAACTAAAGTCCATCATGCAATAGCTCATCTGACCCACAAGAAAAGCGTATTTCCTTCTGACAGCTGCATGTGTCACATCTGTAGCTCAAACTGAAGTGCTCCAAGAGGATAAGATAATGTTTATAGTCCAAATATTATTATGAGCTAATAATATTCGACTGTTCTATTTTTAGCCTGGCAGTCTAAAAATAGAATCCGCCCCTATGTCTAAAAATAGAAGTCCATCTATTTTTACCAACATGACCAATCATCCACAAATAGCATCCTGCAACTCATATACCATGAGCCATATGTCTAAAAATAGACTTTGCACCAAAAATAGCCTGCGGGCCCACTTAGTGAAGGCGACTCCTTTCCACTAAGCTCCATCATCTTGTTGCATTTTCAACAGGACTAGCCGTTTCTCCATGGACGTAGCCCGAATTGGGTGAACCACATATATTTGTGTCTCTCTTATTTTATGTTAATTCCGTGTTTATATTTTTGCAATTTTTTATGTGTTCCATTGCTCTGTAATATATAATTTTCTAACAACTGGTATCAGAGCCGAAGGTCTATTTGGCTGATAAACTCGCAGGAGAGAAGGGTTCCTGGTTCGAGTGCGAGCAATGGCGGAAGATGGTAGGTTTAGGGTCGAAAAATTTAATGGCCAAAACTACCAGCTGTGGAAGACGAAGATGGAATATTATCTATATCAGAAAGATTTGTACCTACCATTGAGCGGAAAGAAAAAGAAGTCGACAAGTATGACATACACTGAATGGGATATTCTCGAAAGAAAGGCAATTTAATTTAGGGTTTTTTGCCCTAGAAGGAAACCCCTCGCTATATATGAGGGAATTATATTGCAGATGTATATATGTGTATTCTGAGCAAGAAAGGGAGAGGAGATTGTGTGAGAGGGAAGAGGAAATTACAACGGATTTGCTGTAGATTGTATCTCTTCATTTTGCTGGATAATATAAAGGAAGGACTGGCTGTTTCTCCGTGGACGTAGCCCGAATTGGGTGAACCACATATATCTGTGTCTCTCCTGTTTTATGTTATTTCTGTGTTTATATTTCTTCAGTATTTTATGTGTTCCATTACTCTGTAATATACTTGTATCAAAGTTGTTTTTCATTAGAAAGTACATGGGATTTTGAGCTCTTATTCAGTCATATCATATGACTATGTATGATTTGTTGATGAGAAATACTTGAAGAATTCATTGAGGGTAGTTATGAAGAAGTTTCTTCACCTTACAAGTTTATTGATGAGATACACTCTAATCTATAGCATGAATGTCATATTGATATTTAAAGAAGCTATGATAGTTCAAATTATGGATTAAAGCAAGATTTAGACACATAAGGGAAATATGTGACCTTTTCTCATGTACTGAAAGGTTGAAGTGTGATATATCAAACCCGTGCTCTTTTGAGATGATGAATATTCAAAAGCAAGATATGTCATGAACCCCGCATTGCATATGATTGTTGATAGGATATTTGAAGAATGGTATTATGGATGCTCAGTCTTGAAATATATTCCTTGCACATCAAGGAAAGAAAGGAAAATGATCTCTGTCATGCCTTTGAAGAAAGCACACATTGATATCAAGTGAAAAAGAGGCAGAGTCCCTCTTCAAGTTTTAAAATCTCTCTTAGCAAGTCAAGAACATAAACAAATTAGATTGAAGTTCTTAAACAAATCTATTGTTGCAAAGATCTAATGTCATATATATTGGGAAAATATTGCATCTATTGTTATGAGAGTGTAAGTACTGAGATATATTTTGTGAATGATGAAGTTTGTTCTTTGCACAATGAAATGAAGACCAAGCCTCTAAGGACAAAACATTGTTGATTGTGAAGAAGCCGAATTACTTGGTTTGGAGAAATCAAGGATAATCATTGGACGAAACATCCTTTGATTAATTGATGGCAATGATGGAGTTTATCTCATGTGAAAAGAGCATACTGAATCTAGAGTTTTCAAATTTGGACATTGGAAATCTAGGGTTTGAAAACCCTAGTTGGCTAAAAGGGATTGGATAAGAAATTCTTAGGGTTTATGAACAAAACCATAGGACTGGACCTAGATTAACATTTCCATTGAAAGAAGAAACCCTAACTCTAACAAGAAAGGAATTGCATCATGTTGATGCTAAGAACGAGGGTGATAACATTGCAATATGAATGCAAGAAGGATAAGATTAAGAAGGAGTTGAAATTTCCCTATAATTCTCAAAATATAAGTATTGTATATATCTCTTCTTTGATTGTTAGTGTTTTATTCTATTATTAGTTAGTTTCTTGTCCTTATATCCTTTGCTTAGTTGTAATTATTCTTCCATGGCCTCTTAGTGAGGATTGTAGGTACATACTAGAGGTTTCCAAGGCTCTGGAAATAGACGGAAGAAGTGGAAGAAAAAAGAAAACTGTGTGACAAGAGGAATTTCCTAGAATCATGATTTGTGTTGAGATATATTATACTAGATGAGATCTGAGCTTAGAGGGAACAACCAGATAAACAAGTTTGAAGTATACTCTAATTGTGTTGAATATAAGTCATTGGTGACTTCCAAATGTATCCACAAGACCTAACATGCAACATTTGGCACTATAGACAAGTACAAACTGAGAGTTGAGAATAGAAGGTTCTCCCAGAAAGAGGGAGAGGATCAATATAAGACACTTACTCTAGTCCTACGATACAATTCCACTAGAACTACTATCATTTCCTTGAAATTACATTATGTGGATGCAAATATCACCTTTCTCAATGAAATAGTTGAAAAGGAAGAAGTGTACACAAAAGGCTTGGAGGTACATTGCTGAAAGTACAACAATAAGTCTAAATTTGATTTTTTCCTTAATTAAATTGAGGAAATTTGAAATTCCATATCAACAAACAAATTGGAGTTAACTGAGGTGAC